>JALPQI010015360.1:0-27252 GCA_025490895.1 Thaumatotibia leucotreta
GCACAGTATGCAAGCAAACAAGTCAAAGAATGAAACGAATCTACAAAATAATAAAAAAAAACAACTTATACGTGAAAATTTTTTTTTAACTACTTGAGATAATCTTTTACCCGCGGTGACATTGACATTAGTTATTTTTTTTACGGTGAATTGCCAAGATGTTCTGTCACTTTACAAGTTACTTCCGGTATTTAACTTTTTAAAGCATGTTCCTTCCGGTACTTTGCAGTCCCAAGACTAAAAAGTAGTCATGAAATGCCTTTACATATCAAGTTCAACCATCGAACCAGTAAGATGCTACTTCCTGGCCTGCTACCGCGAACACCGAAATTCGTAAATTTCGGGGATTTGGCTCTGTCACTCCAATGAAGGCGTCATTAGAGTGACAGAGAAAAATCCCCGAGATTTGCGAACTTCGGTGTTCGCGGTAGCAGGCCTGGTTTAATTTGACGTACGTAATGCCAACATTTCATTGCAAGTTTGAGAAAAATACAATGCAATACAAGCTCTCAAAAGCTTCTTCAGATCCTCAATGAAGTCGACACATCTATAGGGCATAATAATCTCCGGCTTCGCTTCATAGTCGGATAACTGTCAGGCAGTTACCTTGCTATGCAGCTGGGAACCCAGTTACATAATACGTGTATTAGCCGTTTAACTAAAGGGTTATGTATCGAAATCCATTTGAGTGAAACCGCATAAATAAATAATAATACAATAATTAAATATCTTGGGACATCTTACACAAATCGACTAGTCCCACGAAACAGAATATACTCGAAAGTTTCCGAGAAAGGGGATTGGGTATTTTTGTACGGACTAGTGGCGTCATTTTTTTTTTCAGCGGCCATCGTTTATGTTACTACTATTTTGTAGTGCTAACTTAGACTAGCTTATTTACAAAATAAGTTTTGCCGTAAGTAATATCGGAGCCAAGATATGGCCCTTCAAACAATGTTATTGGACCACTGAATATACCTAACTAAGACAGGTTTAGGAGACAGCTTAGATGACTACCTTATCTTGTATCTTTGTTAGTAGTATTATCCAGTTAAATAAGGCTTTATTTAACTGGATAATACTACTAACAAAGATACAAGGATATTGCCCTTAAAGTATAATAGTTAATTTAACCGACTCAAAAAAAATTATCTTAGGTATATTATTATTATGTATTTTCTTATGCGATTTCTATGCTGTCTGTTTAGTGAACATTAAAAATGTTGCAAAATGGTTTCAATAGACGGTTCACCCTCTGGTGTGATGCACACATGCAAAATGTTTTGACATATTTCCAAGTAGGAAATGTACCTAATTAGATTCGTTTTTAGATGGAATTGTTACTAATGCTTTCTTATGTATACAACACAACATATTTTATGAGATATTATTTGGGATAAGGGGCCTTATTGTCGATGGCTCTTACGTCCGGTGACGTCGTATTTGTATACAAACATGGCTCATAACGCCGTAAGCGCCAATGACAATAACGTCCCTTTTCCCAGATAACGTCATTTGTAATTTTTAGTATTACGTTGAATTACTTTTTTATACATTTTCTGGCTCGTCGTAAACTTCATTCTCAATACTATCTTGGCGAATAAAAACTGTGCCTGGGGATCAAGATGTTCTTGATACCTATCCCATCCCAAGAACCATATAATTGACATTACATGTGAGCAACAGCCTAAGGTCCTCTTCACAACAACACATGAACAATAATGTCCTAATATTGCTTCTGGGCCTTGTAATCCACCATCTACAGCAACATAAACAAAATACTGTCTTCTGTTGGAGTGCCGCGATTGTATTCTGCCTATTAAAAGTCACGGATCGATGCATTTCAAAAATAAATGTGAGTCTTTACTATAAAACTTTAAAGTATGATATCTCGGCTTCGATATAATTTAGCTATTTGCACTTCATAATAAAATAAGTTTATTTTAAATTGCTCTTTTCAAATTTACCACTTACATGAGTGGCCGCCAAAATTTAAAAACGACGCCAACTTTACCCAAACCCCTTTCATGAGTATTCAATTGTAACTTCCCATTGAGAATGTTTCCATGAGAACTTATAAAAATGTGTTACAAATAATTATTTTATATCGCAAATTAGTAAACCAGGCAGTAAATATAACTCATAAGGCATGTATTCGAGAACATTCTCAATGGAAATTTCGCAACTTATGAAACTTCTCCGCGGTATAATGCTACGCATTACTAGAAAGCATTTTCAAGTATTATTACCATTCGACAAATATTTAAATTGACCGTACAATATTTATTTTCTCCGAACGATCAATGTAACGCGTGTTGCGGTGACTGCGCTCTGTCACTGTCAAGCGCAAATTAACCATTCATTTTGAAGTACATTGCTTCTCAATTAACTTTTCTTAGGAAGATAATTACTTTTAAAATTAGAATTTTGAATCAAATAATGCTCACGGGGTTTCAATAAAACCCTGTATCATGGTTATACACTGTATATGTACAATTGTACCTATATAATAAAAATATAAAAATACTAATTATTTTTAAGAAGAGGCTAACCATATCATGATGATATATTGTTAACTAACTTGCACTGCATACCTGAAACTTCTAAAAGTTTGGCAGGATACTTGCGCAACGTTGAACGTGAAACTTTACTTGTCCTCTTCACATGTCAGACTTAGAGGTATAGATAATTTTCAAGATCGTGGAATTTCATATTCTTAATACAAGTTTTTACTCCTCACTGTACTTTTTAGGGTCCGTTTGTCCATCTGTCTGTCCCGCAGCATAGCTCCTTGGCTGTTAAATACCAGAAAGGTCATTGGGCATTTTGTTCGGGCATATGACCGGGCGTACACAAACGAAATAGGGCTAGGAATGTAGGTAAATGTAGGTGCTACTGAGTGGTACGAGTCGCATTCTTGCAAGGCGAAAACAGAAAAGTAGGTCATAACCGTTTACGCAATTATACAATGCTGAAAGTAAAAACATTAAAAACACTATTTCGGATACAAAAAGTCGATTTTTTTTTCTCGGTTGATACATACAGAAAAATTACATATTAAGAAAAGTGAGATTTAATTCTTTATTTTAAAGGTAGTTTGGGTCTCTGTATGCGAAAAATCAAAAAGCGGGTCGAAAACGCCCAATGACCTTTCCCCTCATAAAGTGGGGATGATTTTTTTATTTTGCTGCAAACCTAAACTGTGGGGTATCGTTGAATCTGTTTTACAAATACAGGGATTCGTTTTACAATTGATTTAAAACTTTTACTAAATCAAGAGCACCTCACCACACGCACACTAAAAAATTGTAGATATGTGGTAAACGACCTTTTTGTTTTACATTTATAGGTACCTATTGCAAAACTTATCTAGTAAAGTAACCTATGTAATATGTATGTTCTTATTAATTTCAAAACCCCCTTCTTCATAAATATTTGTTAACTTAACAAGCCGCTAGTAATTGTTTGTCCATTTTGCTCTTATGGACACATTGTTAAGACCGAAAGGGACAAACAATTATTAGGCTTGTTAAGTTAACAAACGTTTATGAATAAGGGGGTTAGTCTTTACTTAACATCCTAAGCAAATGTACGAATTGTACGGAATGCACAAATCTTGGCAAAGTTAAGAATATTAAAAAACTAGCGAGTCGAAGTTGTGCGCCCGACAGCCGAACGGAATCCAAACTAAACTGTTTTAAACTTTAAACGACTTGCAAAGCTTACTTATCCATTGATGAAAATACTTATTATGTATTCAACTTGTTACTATCTCGTCGAGTAAAATAAAGTTTTCTTTTTTGACCGACTTAAAAGGAGGAGGTTCTCAATTCTACAATTTTTTTATGTATGTTACTCAAATCATTTTTTTCAATCGAATGTTATAGTTAACCCGGCTAAGGCCATGGTTTTTCTGGCCGGCGACCGGCGACCGATGTTGCCGACACGTCGTCGGTTACCGCTGCTGGTGAAGTTTCAGAGAAACCACCCTCAAACATTCGCGTACAAAACATACGAACATCGTCGGCGGCGGAGACGCGTCGGTCCTCGGTCGCCGGCCAGAAAAACCAGGGTACTTAGACAAGTTGCCAATCGCTAACGCTTAATCGTCAATCGTAAGCGAAAGGCAGCTAACTGTCTTTGTCGCACTAATACGAAAGAGTAACAAAGAGGGAAAACTACGATACGGTACTAAGCGCTAGCGATTGGCAACTTGGCTAAGCAATCAGGGCCTCAGCCAAGTTGCAAATCGCTAAAGGCCCGGCCACGACATTGGTCTAAGGCGACCGGCGGCGAGCGAATCCACGAGTTGGAGCGGGATGCCGATATGGGTACGCCTCCTCGCACGTCCGCTAAGCCGCCTTTTCCGCTAAGCCGGTCGCCTTAGACCAATGTCGTGGCCGCGGCATAACGCTTAGTAGCATATCGTAGTTTTACCTCCCTATCACTCTTTCATACTAGCGCGACAAAGACAATTAACTGCCTTTCGTTTACGATTGACGATTAAGCGTTAGCGATTGGTAACTTGTCAAAGCACCCCGTTGGCACCAATTCGAGGTCTGATGATGGGATCTTGGAAAGATCAGTTGAAGTCGGTTTTTTTCATTTGATGATTATTATGGAGGCAAACGAGTAGACGGATCGCCTGATGGCCCAGCTGCAACACCAGCTGGGTCACAAGTGCGTTGCCGGCATTTTAGATGAGAGTACGCTCGTTTCTTGAGGGTTTGAAGGTTTTATAGGTCGGGAAACACCGCTGGCGGCAGTTCTTTCTATACAGTTTAGCTGTGCGAGCCAGAAAGTTTGTGCTATAGGGTACCGTAGATGTTCTTCCTTCATTATACAAAACCAGAAACCGACTTAAACCGATTTCTCCGAGATCCCATAATCAGGGACCATCTCTGGGTTATACCCGTTCGATAAAACAAAAGATTATTAAAAAAAATTGGAGAGACGCCACAATTTTTAGAACCTTCGTTTTATAAATTAAAATTGAGTTACGACTGTCATTATTTATTATTTTCAAGGCCAAGCCACACGTATGCATATGCAGCACGTACGCGTGTGCGTTACATGCGCGTTGTAGCGTATGTAAATGTCATATTAGATAGCACACCGCTTGCGTGGCGTGAACGTGCGCGTTTTGTTTTTTTGATAAACGCATGCCTGATCAATGAGGGTTTTCTCGGAATCGTATGCCACTAGTTGGCGCCACTTAGCCGTAAGGCCCCGCTAAGAATCACAATTATCTAGCTTCAAAGAAAAACTTACTAGAAGGTATTTTAATTTTTTTATACATTTTTACTAACTCAAACAAAACATTTAAACACGAAACTATCTAGGCGCTCTGACAATTTAGCCAAGTTTTTAGACCTGACGCATCAGTGCTGCCGCCCTGGTGAACGACATTTCAGAAAACCCTCATTGAATTCTTTAGGTACAAATCCTTAGCAGCCCGGTGGGTATTAGGTATCGTAGGTATCTCTGCGTATGCCCCAGACACAAGCAAGGTCGAACGGGACGTCCGCTCGGTGTACCTTTTCATTAAATTTACGAAATGTCGTCTAATGGCCATCAATTATGCGTTTGTCCTTTTCTGTCGATTTGACGTTTGCGTTTGGTAGAAAGGGCCAAACATAAGTTAGCTAATAATTAGTTATGAAGGTAAGACTCTCCTGTTTTTATTCGAACCCCTTTAGTCAGAAATAAATAAATACATAAAATAACTAAATATCTTGGGACATCTTACACAAATCGAGCTAGTCCCACGGTAAGCTCAATTAAGGTTTATGATGTGGGTACCAGGCGACGATATATATAATATATAAGTAGATACATATAGATACTTAAATACATATACAGCTGTGACCATGGAACAAATATTTGTGATAAATAAATACACAAATAATGCCCTCGCCGGGATTCGAACACGGAACCTCCAGCTTCGTAGGCTGGGTCACTACTAACTAGGCTACGGAGGCTGACTAAGTCATGAGCAGAGATCAGACAAATGTGCGGCATTGTTCGCAATAATATGAACATGACTCCAAAGTTGACTGAATAATTAATAATTTTCAGAAAATTATCTATTTGGTACCGGTAAATATGAAAACCTTTATAAATTTTCTACTCAAAGCTTCGAAATAAAATTTCAGGAAATGATTCGTTTCATTATTGTGGGACTAGGTTGATTTGTGTAAGATGTCCCAAGATATTTATTTATTTATTTATTATTCATTTAATCAAGCTTGGAGTCATGTCCATATTATTGCGAACAATGACGCACATTTGTCCGATCTCTGGTCATAAGTCTTAAAGCTAACAATAGTTAACACATTGAGCGCGGGGAACGCCCGTGAGGAGTTCTCTGTGGGAGGTCCATTTTTGCTACAAAGCGGAAAAATCACGGGATCGGCTACGAGCGTAGCGCGTAGCACTCGTCCGCAAAGTGTTAATTTATTTTTTGTCTCCAACAAAACCTTATTCACCATCACCACCACCACCACCATCAGCCTATGATAGTCCACTGCTGGACGTAGGCCTCTCCTATTAACTATGCGTATAGACGCATTAGGAGGTAAATGCCCATAATCGCCACGCTGGGCAAGCGGATTGGCGATCGCAGTAATGTGTCCACTAGGATGACGCTGCTGCCCGTCATCAATCTTTAATCAAATATGGTTAGTGACACTTCAATCCCTTAGTCGACTCTTACGACACCCGCAGGAGGAGTTGGGGTGGTAACAAATGTATTCTTTCTGCCGTCACCACACGGCCAACCTTAATAGTATGACTTAATACGAGATATTTATCATGTAAATTGCAATTAATGCAATTTGTTAATAAATAAAAAAATAATGCAATGTTGCAAATACTATCTTCACGGAGTAACTAAATATTGCGTGCTCAATAATTTCAATTTACCTACATGGCATATATTCCGTTTTAAGTCATACTAATAATGCCCACAAACACAATTTAATAAAATATTTTGATTTGTTCCACTATTTCTTTCTATACCTACAGAATGTTTTTTTTAAGTGGGACAGTATGGGGAAATCGGAAACTATAGAAGATATAGGGAAGCTGTCTAAGGAGACATTAGGTATTTTTTTGAGAAAATGATTTTCGTAGAGTCAAAATTTTTGTTAAGGGTGAGTTGTACCTAAAAATTCATAATATTGTTTTTTTTAACGCAGATCGACGTCATTTCATGTGTAGACAATTTTATTGTATCGGATGACAAAATCTGAACAGTAGAAGTTGGTCCAATTTGGAAAAATAATTTAAAAAAAAAGAAAAAGAAATGATTTTCCGAAACTTGACCAAAATGTTGACTACGCAAAATTTTTTTCTCTAAATAAACATAATAAATAAATAAATAAATATCTTGGGACATCTTACACAAATCGACCTAGTCCCACGGTAAGCTCAATTAAGGCTTGTGATGTGGGTACCAGGCGACGATATATATAATAGATAGATACATATAGATACTTAAATACATAGACAGCCATGACCAAGGAACAAATATTTGTGATAAATAAATACACAAAGAATGCCCCTCGCCGGGATTCGAACCCGGAACCTCCAGCTTCGAAGGCAGGGTCACTACCAACTAGGCTACGGAGGGTGTCAAATAATGTCTCATTTGACAGCTTCCCTGTATCTTCTATAGTTTCCGATTTCCCCATACTGTCCCACTTTAAAAACACTGTATATTTCATTAATATTTCCATAGTATGTACCCTTTTAAAATAGTTACACAAACATTGTAAATTCACGACATTCTTCGTATTCTAATCGAGTTCTCATTTTACTACTCACGAGAGAGCTAAGTATTCCCGCACCTAATTTCCGTATTTTTACCGCTAACCATCACGAAAACAAATTTGTCTGATTCTAAACGACGTTTTTTTACTGCTATGTTTATCAAAGTGTGGGTTGGACCCCCAGGGGGTCTGAAAACTCTAAAAATGGCGGCGCGGTTGAGTCAAATAGGTACAAAACAAAACAAAATAAGGTGTATTGTTTGTCAGCCTCTGTAGCCTAGTTGGTAGTGACCCTGCCTACGAAGCTGGAGGTTCCGGGTTCGAATCCCGGCGAGGGCATTCTTTGTGTATTTATTTATCACAAATGTTTGTTCCTTGGTCATGGCTGTGTATGTATCTAAGTATCTATACGTATCTATCTATTATATATATCGTCGCCTGGTACCCACAACACAAGCCTTAATTGAGCTTACCGTGGGACTAGGTTGATTTGTGTAAGATGTCCCAAGATATTTATTTATTTATTTATTTTGTATATAAAAATGCTCAAAAATATGTCCCAATGCGCTTAAATTTAATTCTGCGTTAAAAGATCGTCGTAACATATTTATAAGAAAATTCTTTTAATACATATTTCTGCACTTGACTGTACTATCTGTAAAATGATTGTCCATTAATTTATTAGCATAGTCAGCCTTCATAGCCGACATAGCCTAGTTGGTGGTGACCCTGCCTATGAAGCTGGAGGTTCCGAGTTCGAATCCCGGCGAGGGCATTATTTGTGTACTTATCGTTTGTGATCATATTTGTCAGAAATATTTGTTCCTCGGTCATGGCTGTCTATATATTTAAGTATATATATATTATATATATCGTCGCTTGGTAATATCTCAGAGTTTGTATAAATAATTTTTGGTCTCGTATCGGATGTCGGTCCCATAGTAAAAGTTCTCCAAAATGACCACAGAATTAACCCCCTAAAGTTTTTCCGGCGAATATAATCACCTAGTATTTCCACAAAAACTTGTGCATTATTTAATGAAAATTATTCGATTAGCTCTACAAAAACACTTATACTTTCCCTGGCAAAGCCAATTAACTAGGTCGGTCTTTCGGGATCAACGCGGGAGGGAAATTACTTGGTAGAATTCCCGCCTGTCTTCCCCAGAACCGTCGATTTAGTGACGAAAGGTTATTTCGGTTTAGCTTAACGAGATCAATCTTTGGTTTCGCGTGTACTGAAATGATTATCGATTACTATTTTTTGTCTTCATTTAAAATAGAGATGTTTTATTGAAATAACACTAAAGAGCTGTTTTACTTTTAGGCATCTTTTAGGGACACCCAATTAGCGTTAAAAAACGTTAATTTTAAGTCGATGTCTGTTGGTGGTCCATTAAGGAAGGGCTTATTAACACCAGAAAATTGCATGATTGCATAGGTAGTTTAAGTAGCTTACAATTTTACATTAAAACCATGCTGGCTGGTGACCGTAACAACGGTAATTACAGACAAATAAAAGTTGATTCACCCTTATGAGCCATTTTTGAGATCCGCAAAATATTTATGTGGATATTACATAAGTAGGATACACATATATGGAGATATTGGTTTCATTTTAAGTCCTTGAGTCAAGCATTCACTTTTTTATCAATAGACATACTCGCATAATAATTTACGTAGATACATATAGATATGTAGAAGCAAACACAACTTCCCAATTCCCTAGTAAGTTACATAAACAATTGTTTTTAGGTGACGTACCTACACTTATTGAAATCGTGGTAATCATACTTAAAGCCTAAACAAACAAAACTTGAAATAGTTTATTAACTACCCACATGTTTTTGTTGGGTAGTTGTTATGGCTGTTATTTTGACCTCTGACGGCCCAAGGGGACGCAGATACATTTGTTACTTAATGTTATTTTGCTTTCGATTTTCCCTAAACACGAAAGGGCCATTTTAATTTATCGAATAATGGAGTTATCTGACTTGTAATTAGAGATTTTGAGACAGGATTGACGTTCATCGTCAGTAATGAGAGCTTAATCGAAGATTTGAGACGCAAATTCGAATTATAGCGTTGAAAAAATGTGTGCCCAATTAGAACGAGTAGATTTTCACAGTTTTGTGAGGACAATTTTATTTAGCATGAAACCTTTATAAAACACAATTTTCTGGGTTTGTTTATATATTTGTATAGATAATGTATAGATTATCTATGTATATTAAATCTGTAAACCGCATTCAGAATATTAAGATTTTTACACAAAAACAGAAAAAAAACAATATTTTTTGGAGGTTCTCTGTACCTATCTGGAGCAGACCATCGAAAAAAAATTGTCGTCAAACCCATACGTGAGTGAATATCTGAGCGTTTCACTGTTTATTAGAAACTTCGGCAAAAACGATGCCACCAAAATTAGGCGATTGTAACGCTCAGATGATAGATACCCACGTGTGGGTATAATTGGTGTGATAATATACATATATATAGATTATCCGTTCTTCTTTTATTAATACAACTAGTAAAAATAATGTAATATATTTCAGGGCGACCTAATGTCGCACCAATTATGTGCTAGGTCTACTGATAAAAAAAAGGAAAACATTTTTCCGAGAGAAAATATTTTCATTACATAACAGTTTTATTTACCACAGGATTTAATTTTCGTCCGTAAGGGGGCATTTCGATCTTAATAACACAGGTGTGTGTGTCGATCTCTATAAAATACGAGTACCATATGATTGTATTTAAGTGTGTGGTGTGTAAGTATGCATGTGTGTGTAAACGACCATTTCTAACAAGAAAAAGCTTTCCGCGACGACCGCACGCAGCAATAGAAATGATTTGTGAGACGGATTTCTGATTATGAATACGGAAAGTATTTTTGATGTGGGTATTATATAGAATTGTTAAGATTTTATGTGTATGTACAAGTACTTCCTATAGTTGTACATACACATTATTTCCACGTTATTTTTGATCCCAGTGAAAATTGATTAACAAAATTCCATTATATAAACAAAATGAGTTCGGAAGTAAGGTTTTCGTTAGGGTTTACTCGACTCGTAAAGTACAGTCTTTACGCTCGCACTGATGGATTGAAGCGATCGTAGTTTCCCTAGTTATTATTAATTTATGTATTATTATGAGCTTATTCTGTCCCAAAAGCCTCTTCTTCTATTCATCCCGGTTCAGATCTGCATCTGTATCTTTACTTGTTTATTTTTTGTTGTTTCGTTTTTTATGCTCGTTTTGTGCTTGGGCGAGAAAATTAATAATCGATAGCTCATTGCTTACCGGCCTTTGGTGAGTACCGGCGTATTAGTGCGAGCGAGCCGGATAGAAACTAAACGCGCGTAAATAACGCCGCGGAATCACATGGTAATGACTATGCAAGTGTCGGCAACTTTAGGTTTTACTCGATTAAAGCAGGCAATCGCGCTCGCTCCAATATCAGATCAGCAAGCGTACGTATCGAGTAAAACCCGACGTTATCCTTTACTTTTCAATTCATGGTATGGCTAAAGTGCCTGAGGGTACGTACGTTTTATAGCGTCCGTGGAAATCAAAAGGCTGAATCTGAACAGCAAATCAGCTTAAAGAGCTTGAAATGCCCCGACGCCACCTGGAACCCTGCGTGCTCAGCCAAGTTGCCAATCGCTAACGCTTAGTATGAATATCGTAGATTTCCCTCTCTGTCACTTTCATATTAGTGCGACAAAGACAGTCAGTGGCCTTTCTTTTACGATTAAACGTTAGCGATTGGCAACTTGTCAAAGCACGCAGGACCTTAAAGAGCTGGAAATGCCCTAAAGCCACCTGGAACTCTGGACTTACCGCGCTGAAGAGTTGAGAGTAGAAGTAACAAATGAGGGACATGGGGATGCAGTAGCTCCAGACGAAGATGCAGCCAACGAAGACCCTCGTGTCCTGGTCGTCTGTCAGGAAGTCGAAGGAACACGTCGTCAGGAAACCCTCTGGAACAAAATATAATAGGCATGATGACTGGATGCGTAGCCAAGTTGCCAATCGCTAGCGCTTAGTAGCGCATCGTACTTTTCCCTCTCTGTCACTCTTTCATATTAGTGCGACAAAGACGGTTAGCTGCCTTTCGCTTATGATTGACGCTGAAGCGCTAGCGACTGGCAACTTGTCTAAGCACCCTGGTAAGTCAAATCAGCATCTTTTTTGGAGCTGTCATCACCATTATGGAATTTTATATGAAATACTCAAAAGTGACGTCACGTTTGAGTACTGCCAAATGACCTAGTCTTTTAAGTTCTTTTCAATTTATTAAATAGAAGTTCTGTACAAAAATTACTGCAATCTACATCTTAGTAATAATTTCTTCGTGTATTATGTCGTGCATAATGTTAAATAATTTATTTTAACTACAGTCTACAGTCATAATCCCTATTTAATTTATGTAGGTTTTTGTCGGTTATCTTGGTTCTGCTGCTATATAGTATCATTTCTAATCCAATCTCGCAGAGATATTCCTAGCATAGCCCTCTTAATTGCCCTTTGGATGACTTTGAGCCTTCTTATGAGGCGTCCGCTGGATGCGGGTGGCACAGGACCGGTCATTGTGGCAATCTTTGAGGGAGGCCTATGTTCAGCAGTGGACTCTTTCGGCTGGTATGATAATGACGATGATGAAGTTTTCGTCGCTGAGATTGGACCCTTGATCCGGGACATTCCCGAAAAAAATGTCAATCGCGATGCAGCGTGGCAATGCCGTGAGCGCCGGGGATGACACAGTTATTTGAATAGTACTTTTGGTACTGTTTGAGACCAGTAAATTGTATGTTACCTATGAAAATATGTTTATTTAATAAATTAATTTATGTAGGCATTCATATCAAATGCAATGGAATTCTCGTCCTAAGAGGAAATGGGATGTAAGTTTTTATAAAAATAGAAATTTGATTTAACTATTGCTGTCGCTTTGCGGCACCTAAACCTCCGATACAGAAAGCGAGGGACTATTCCATTTTCACCTGATACTTACGTGAAATGGTTTCGTCTCCCCTATTTCCTTCACCAAAAATAAAAAAGTATTTCAGAAATATTTGAGAAGTCGCATTAAAAATTTGACAATTTTCGTAGTCTTTGATGGCTTCACGCTTTGATAATAAATAATAAAACATACCAGCATGGACCCAGCAAAAGTAGATAAAATGTATTTGTAAAAATGTGCTGCCATTATTTAAATAGTTATTGTTTTAAATTATTGAACCATTTAAAAATTTTAAAAGAATCAATAAAAGTCTTTCAAAATCCAAAGCACACTTAAAATAATAAATCAAAAGTTTTTGAATCAATGCCTCGTTATTTAAGTCCTCGGTCCGCAAAAACAAAAGAATGCCAATTGTTTGAAAAGTCAATAATGGATAGGCATAAACTAATTTAAGTTTAGTTAAGTTAGTGTAAGAATCCACTTAAAGTTTTCTGTCAGCTCATTCTGATCCAATATCTTGTATTAGATTGTTTTTATAAAAACAATATTAATATGATTAATTAGACTTGGTTTTGTACTTCTGTGACATTAGTTTATTCCATATTGTTGAGCGCTGATAACACAATTTTTTTTTCAATCATATTTATTTTCAAAACTACAATTATTTTGAATTGTTACTTTTTATGTATAATTTTAATAATAATAGTTTTTAAATTTGTTTTCTTTAGTGTTGTTATTCTTACTTTAGGTATACTGAAAATGAACTGACTTAAAAAAATGCAATTTATTTACATAGATTAAATCTAACTAATCTACTTAACCTAACGTATATCTAAGATTGGCCCTTGTGGCATTGTAGCGAGGATGCTGGCGGCATTTCCTCGCTGTATCGCAATACTGATGTACAACAATTACACAAAAATTAGGATTTATGACGTTAAATTTTGTTTTCATGGAATTTGTTGTCAAATTTCCTTCAACAATGTGCAATTTTTTGCAATTGATCCTCAATAACAAAATTATTACGATCGTTATGAAATCAGTTACATAAACCAATATCGAATTTCAGCAACAACAACGCAAAATAAAAATCACGCTACAATATAACATCCAATTTTTCGTATCGCGACCTTCAAACTTCGCACAAAAGCCAATTTTTCTACTCTTTAACACTCCCCGTCGAGTTATGCAAGAATTTTTTAATAACCCCTTCCCAAATTGGCCTAAAGGGCATTTCAGGCCTAATTCTAAACAAAACAAACGATGCTATTGTTGAAACGCTTACGCCCTCGTAATTACTGTAATTTCGTAATTTAGGAGACGATTAGGTATTCGCGGAGACGCGAAATTGTACCGTAATGTACGATTTACACTGCACGGGCGGGATCGGGCCACGCAGAGAGAACTCTTAAAAAACTTATGTCGATGTGAATCTTAAGGTGATGGGAATAAGCGACGAAGGAGCCAGCCCACGTTGCGGAAGAGACGAAACCAGCCAGTATGTCCTTGCAGAATGCATCATGTACGCAGCGGCGAGATATGAATATGACGTGTTTGGCAGGGATAAGCTGGAGCGTAGAAATCCTAGCAATGTACCGAGGAGAAGGGTCATTGTCAGATTTAGGTTATCGTCTTTTCGGTGGACATACCTTTTGAGGAATTCCTGTACTAATTTTGGGATATTAAAACAATTGAAGGTACAACTAGGTTCGCCGGTGTACAGCCCTATGCAATAAAATCGTAACAACGATTTATACAAGCTATTAACTTTTGACCACCGAGTGGACAATATTTGTTTTTCCGACTGACAATAACCCAGAAGTTTCATAAGTTGCGGAACTTCTATAGAGAATATTCTCGGCGATCTAATTTTTACAAGCAAGCTAATCGTGCCAAAACCGTTGTATATACATACCTTTCAAGGTATAATACATAAAAAATGTTTTATAAGTTCTCATGGAAACATTCTCATTGAGAACTTACTCTTAAATTCTCATGTAAATTCTTGGAAATTTCCGAGTATATTCCCGCAATATTGAGAATGTTCTGCAACTTGTACATTGCTAGACTCGAGGGTCCCTCCTTAACATAACATAACATATCGACGCGGAGAGCCAAATTTTATTGAGAACCTCCATAGCGCTGTTTGGAGTCCCACATAATCCCCCCAAATGGCCCCCTAAGTAACGCATTTTCCTACTCCGTCAAAAAAAAGGACTTGGTCGATTTGTGTACAATTGTATGCATTTATTTTAAATGGGAAGTGCGCGCCCCGTTCGGTGTGAATCGTACATAGCTCTGGTAAACACGTGAAATATCGTTACGATTTATGATTAAGGATATTCGAGTGGGTGGGAAACGCTTTGGTGGGTTTCTTGTGTGTATTATTTCACAGATTTCCTTGCTTAGGGAGTAATATAGGTATCTAATATTATTGGGTATAGTAATACTTAAGGTTAAAGTGGTACTAATGTTACGAGTATGTTCTGTGACAATAACGCAATGTTCTTATAGTACTTTATAGTTGTACTCGAAATTTCAGTTAACACATTATAATCTTAATTATTTTACGTCTCAGAATTGAAAATATTCTAGAATATTGTTTCTGAGGTCAATTTAGGCGATATGAAGCTTTATTATTAACAAACGCCGGTGCCATTATATGACACCGCTAGGTCACAATGGGTTTATTGTTTTGATTTAGGTGTGTGATGTGACTGATGTGCTAGGCAAACAAAGTTAACAGACACGGCGTAATTATTTTTTTCTATGGTAGGTAATCTTTTCGTGCCTACAATTTAAATATGACGCATTTTTCTATTGATAGGTTGTGTAGCCAGACTATTAACGTAAAAACATACTAACATATTATCAAGACACCTTAAAGAAATTCACTTTTCTATAACTCCCGCGGCGCGTCAAACAATAGCGAGGTTAGTAAGCCAGTGTGATGAAATAGTACATTACGACACAAGTGCAAAAAACATGAAATTCGAAACGAGTGGCGATGTTTTAAATAGACCCGAGTTACGAATTTCCTTTTTGCACGTGTCTCGTACGACGTTTTTTTAGTACAGATGGCCCTCCGAAGTTTTGGACCTGACGTAAAATGACCCACTTCTCGCACTAGAGCATAAAAAAGGCACCATCTGTACTAAAAACAATATTGTGTCACTACAGTAAAGTTCTCCCAGAGTTAAGAAAAAAGCTCCATGAGTTTTTAAACTTTTTTTTATGTGACAAAGGTAGACAACTGAGCTCTCAGCCCACCTGATGAAAAGCAGTAACTGAGACCCATGGACATAGTGATCAAAAATCACCTATGCGCTGCCTACCCTGAGGACTTAGATGGATTGCCTCTATCTGGCACTGTTGCTAATGCCATCTTCACGGATTAACATTTACGACAATTTACATGGTAAATATCTCGTTTTAAGTCATACTCTGCGACCATATATAACATGGACGTCTAACGCCAGCTCAAAAATGCCCCCAAAAGCAATTGTTCAATTATGCCAAGATGAGCAGGACATAGCGCTTTTCTTAACACCGCGCATATTTCGGCGCAACAATTTTGACAAATGTTTATTGAATATAGCCAATCAAAACTTTGATGGACCAATCACAACTATTTTTAAATGGCGGTTTAAGTTTTTAAACGGTTTTTATTAACTTCACCGCGTATCAACTGTCGTCGATGCTTCAAATCTTGTGATCGATTTTTCGACCACTTCTACTGCACCGAAATCAATAAAATTTGGAACTTTTATCAAGTCCCCATGACAATGCAATATTATAATATTTGTATCCTTGTATCCTCAAAGCCTGATGCTGCAGACGTACTGCTTACCTTAACCGAGAGTGTTAAACACGTGAAAATGAAAGTATAGCATGTTTGGCATAATCAAATACTAACAGCCTAATCTTGACTTCCAACTCCTCACTCCTGATGCTGCAGTACTGCCCACAATAACCGCAAGGATTATCTTTTATCGATATCTTGATTTTAAAGAAGTTCTTTTAATATAAAGTAAAAACATGCGATTTAATACTAATGTCAAACTCCTCAATTCTGATACTCCAGTGTTACTGCCTGCCACAACCGCTAGGTTTAGCGATATGTAGATTTTGCAGTACTGCTTTAGACATTAGGCAAAACCATACGGATTTAATCATCATCATCATCATATCAGCCGAAAGGCGTTCACTGGTGAATATAGGCCACCCACAAAGATTACCACAAGAACCGGCCCTGTGCCACCCGCATCCAGCGACCTTCACCAGGTCATGAGTCCACCTTGTGTGGGGCCTACCCACGCTGCGCCTCCGCTACGTGCTCTGGTAGGTACGTGACCGCCACTCGAGAACCTTACCGCCCCAACGGCCGTCGGTTCCACGCGCGACAAGCCCCGCCCACATCAGTTTAGCGATATAAAGAGCTATATTGGTTACTTTGGTTCTGCTGGTCTCATTTCTAATCCGATCTCGCAAAGCGACTCTTAGCATAGGCCTCTCCATTGTCCTTTGGGTGACTTGGAGGCTTCTTACGAGGCCCATTGTAAGCGACCGCGGTTTAGCACCGTATGCCATTACTGCAGCCCGCCGACTGATAGACTCATAGGGTCACGACTGATAGAGTGACAGCGTGAGTGATTCGCGTAGGGCGAGCCGTCGGGCCTGCGGCTCTCCAGCTGATAGAGTGACAGCGTGAGTGGATCGCGTAGGAAGAGCCGTCGGGCCTGCGGCCCTCCAGCTGATAGACTCACAGCGTGAGTCGATCGCGTAGGGAGAGCCGTCGGGCCTGCGGCCCTCCAACTGATAGAGTGACAGCGTGAGTGAATCGCGTAGGGCGAGCCGTCGGGCCTGCGGCCCTCCAGCTTATAGAGTGACAGCGTGAGTGAATCGCGTAGGGAGAGCCGTCGCGCCTGCGGCCCTCCAGCTGATAGAGTAACAGCGTGAGTGAATCGCGTAGGGCGAGCCGTCGGGCCTGCGGCCCTCCAGCTGATAGAGTAACAGAGTGACGAGGTCGCGTAGGGCGAGCCGTCGGGCCTGCGGCCCTCCAGCTGATAGAGTAACAGAGTGAGGAGGTCGCGTAGGGCGAGCCGTCGGGCCTGCGGCCCTCCAGCTGATAGAGTGACAGAGTGAGTGATTCGCGTAGAGCGAGCCGTCGGGCCTTCGGCCCTCCAGCTGATAGAGTGACAGAGTGAGGGGGTCGCGTAGAGCGAGCCGTCGGGCCTGCGGCCCTCCAGCTGATAGAGTGACAGAGTGAGGGGGTCGCGTAGAGCGAGCCGTCGGGCCTGCGGCCCTCCAGCTGATATAGTGACAGAGTGAGTGATTCGCGTAGAGCGAGCCGTCGGGCCTTCGGCCCTCCAGCTGATAGAGTGACAGAGTGAGTGATTCGCGTAGAGCGAGCCATCGGGCCTTCGGCCCTCCAGCTGTTAGAGTAACAGCGTGAGTGAATCGTGTAGGGCGAGCCGTCGGGCCTTCGGCCCTCCAGCTGATAGAGTGACAGAGTGAGTGATTCGCGTAGAGCGAGCCATCGGGCCTTCGGCCCTCCAGCTGTTAGAGTGACAGAGTGAGGGGGTCGTGTAGTGCGAGCCGTCGGGCCTGCGGCCCTCCAGCTGATAGAGTGACAGAGTGAGTGATTCGCGTAGAGCGAGCCGTCGGGCCTGCGGCCCTCCAGCTGATAGAGTAACAGAGTGAGGAGGTCGCGTAGGGCGAGCCGTCGGGCCTGCGGCCCTCCAGCTAATAGAGTGACAGAGTGAGTGATTCGCGTAGAGCGAGCCGTCGGACCTTCGGCCCTCCAGCTGATAGAGTGACAGAGTGAGTGATTCGCGTAGAGCGAGCCGTCGGGCCTTCGGCCCTCCAGCTGATAGAGTAACGGCGTGAGTGAATCGTGTAGGGCGAGCCGTCGGGCCTGCGGCCCTCCAGCTGATAGAGTGACAGAGTGAGTGATTCGCGTAGAGCGAGCCGTCGGGCCTTCGGCCCTCCAGCTGATAGAGTGAGGGGGTCGCGTAGAGCGAGCCGTGGGGCCTGCAGCCCTCCAGCTGATAGAGTGACAGAGTGAGGGGGTCGCGTAGAACGAGCCGTCGGGCCTGCGGCCCTCCAGCTGAAAATCAAAATAATAGTACTCCAACACCAACGGCAACAGGAAGCTTTCATACATGACACTAGTTGTTTTTAATGTGAATTACATATACTTTTTATTATTGTTTATATAGTTACCTGTGTTTGCGTCCCCTTATAATATATATACAAAATGTTACCTTATGTTACCAAAATGTTATATTATGTTGTTTCTTTTTATATTTTCTTCCTCTATTTTGTCTTTTAGTTCGTGTAATTATGTTCAACGTATTTTATACTTTATATTCCTTGTTTCCTTTATATGGCGTGTAGTTGTACTGCCTGTGTGGTACTTAACCTCACACGTTTTAATAGTACACTGTGTATTCTGTTGTCAATATGGACTTAGAACGTTTTAAGTATCACACACACTGGTTATCTCACAATCGACTGATGTACTGATTAATTAGTTAAAGTACGATATTAATCATGTTTTAACTGTATACTTATGTTTGTAACTTTTCACTTTATTTGTAAAAAAATTGATGTGACACATGGCCTTGTCAATGTTGCGTCATATTTATTTGTTTGTGTGTTGCCCTACTTGGCGTCCTCCATTGGGCGCGAATTGTTAGGCCATGTTCACACGCTGCGGTCGTGGCCAAAAAATGGGCTCGCCGGAAGATCAGCGTTGGCTTTCGGGTCGACATTATGCTGAGGCGAGTCCATTTCGTGGTATAATATTAAGTGCTGAATCTGTCTGTTTTGTCTTGTCCTGTTATGCTTGTTATATTTGCCACGAATAAATTATTTGTATTTGTATTTGATAGAGTGACAGAGTGAGTGATTCGCGTAGAGCGAGCCGTCGGGCCTGCGGCCCTCTAGCTGATAGAGTGACAGAGTGAGGGAGTTGCGTAGGGCGAGCCGTCGGGCCTGCCGCCCTCCAGCTGATAGAGTGACAGAGTGAGTGATTCGCGTAGAGCGAGCCGTCGGGCCTTCGGCCCTCCAGCTGATAGAGTGACAGAGTGAGTGATTCGCGTAGAGCGAGCCGTCGGGCCTTCGGCCCTCCAGCTGATAGAGTAACGGCGTGAGTGAATCGTGTAGGGCGAGCCGTCGGGCCTGCGGCCCTCCAGCTGATAGAGTGACAGAGTGAGTGATTCGCGTAGAGCGAGCCGTCGGTCCTGCGGCCCTCTAGCTGATAGAGTGACAGAGTGAGGGGGTTCCGTAGGGCGAGCCGTCGGGCCTGCGGCCCTCCAGCTGATAGAGTGACAGAGTGAGGGGGTCGCGTAGGGCGAGCCGTCGGGCCTGCGGCCCTCCAGCTGATAGAGTGACAGAGTGAGTGATTCGCGTAGAGCGAGCCGTCGGGCCTTCGGCCCTCCAGCTGATAGAGTGACAGAGTGAGGGGGTCGCGTAGAGCGAGCCGTCGGGCCTGCGGCCCTCCAGCTGATAGAGTGACAGAGTGAGTGATTCGCGTAGAGCGAGCCGTCGGACCTTCGGCCCTCCAGCTGATAGAGTGACAGAGTGAGTGATTCACGTAGAGCGAGCCGTCGGGCCTGCGGCCCTCCAGCTGATAGAGTGACAGAGTGAGGAGGTCGCGTAGGGCGAGCCGTCGGGCCTGCGGCCCTCCAGCTGATAGAGTGACACAGTGAGGGGGTTGCGTAGGGCGAGCCGTCAGGCCTGCGGCCCTCCCCTCCAGCTGATAGAGTGACAGAGTGAGGGGGTCGCGTAGGGCGAGCCGTCGGGCCTGCGGCCCTCCAGCTGATAGAGTGACAGAGTGAGGGGGTCGCGTAGGGCGAGCCGTCGGGCCTGCGGCCCTCCAGCTGATAGAGTGACAGAGTGAGGAGGTCGCGTAGGGCGAGCCGTCGGACCTGCGGCCCTCCAGCTGATAGAGTGACAGAGTGAGGGGGTCGCGTAAGGCGAGCCGTCGGGCCTGCGGCCCTCCAGCTGATAGAGTGACAGAGTGAGGGGGTCGCGTAGGGCGAGCCGTCGGGCCTGCGGCCCTCCAGCTGATAGAGTGACAGAGTGAGGAAGTCGCGTAGGGCGAGCCGTCGGGCCTGCGGCCCTCCAGCTGATAGAGTGACAGAGTGAGGGGGTCGCGTAGGCCGAGCCGCCGGGCCTGCGGCCCTCCAGCTGATAGAGTGACAGAGTGAGGGGGTCGCGTAGGGTAGGGCGAGCGAGAGAATGAGTTTATATTTTATAGTCTCAAAATTCGACTTCTATAATGTGTACAATATACAAATTTTAACTTGATTTTCTCAATAAACCAAATTGATTGATATATTCCTTATTGTCAAGTACGAATTGTACGAATAAAACGTCCATTTCAGACACTTCGGGCATTCAAGCTTACATTAACTACGCCCAGCCTTTGGTTTTCATTTGTCGATCGAGATATTTAATAACATTTTTTTAGTGTCGGATTTCTAAAAATATCTAAGCAGCAGGGATTCGCCTCCCGTTACACATAAAATAAAGTCCTTTACGTTTACATATGTGTCGTGATTCGTGATGAAAGTGCGAGAGTATAAGCGCTACTTAGCATGCATAATTTGTATTACCTACATATTATAAACAACATCTTTGATCTAGGAGGTATAGTATCGGAAATTATCTTAACAATTGCACTAAAAACTTGAAAATAAAACAAGTAAAAAAAGTTTTAAGTTAAACGGTTTTTATTGCACCAAAAACTAGAAAATAAAAATTTATTGTTTCTAACCGTAGATGCTACTTTCTGTAGATTACTCACGTGAAACTATTATCACTGTAGTCTTCCCAAGTCGGATGCTGAAAGCTACGTTTAGCCTCTATGTCAGTGGATTAAGCGTTACCTAATCGGAAACTTTAACCAAACTAAAATAAAAACGTGGGGCGTTATTATAAAGAAACGTACAAGTTCAAAATATGTAATTGTAGCTTTAATTTTGCAATTAATCATCCATCTGTTCCATCACTTCTACAGAGTTAAATAGCTTTTATCAAGGCCAGAACAAAACTTATTACACTATTCCTGTCTTCATTTCTATGTGTGTTCTTAAATAACTATAGTGACTTAATCACAATTGCGTACGCCCCACGTTTTTATTTTAGTTTGGTAAAAGTTTCCGATTAGGTAACGCTTAATCCACTGACATAGAGGCTAAACGTAGCTTTCAGCATCCGACTTGGGAAGACTACAGTGATAATAGTTTCACGTGAGTAATCTACAGAAAGTAGCATCTACGGTTAGAAACAATAAATTTTTATTTTCTAGTTTTTGGTGCAATAAAAACCGTTTAACTTAAAACTTTTTTTACTTGTTTTATTATATGTTGATATTGACAATCAGTACCGTGACGCATTAAACAGGGAGTGACACTTGTCAATCAAAATTCAGGACCGTTTTTGAAAGGCAATTTAATATGGCGTGCGGCTTTC
Source organism: Thaumatotibia leucotreta (assembly GCA_025490895.1). Taxonomy (NCBI): domain Eukaryota; kingdom Metazoa; phylum Arthropoda; class Insecta; order Lepidoptera; family Tortricidae; genus Thaumatotibia; species Thaumatotibia leucotreta. The sequence continues at coordinate 22,225 of JALPQI010015360.1, forward strand.
ATGTTTTATTGCATACCTGGGATAACTGGGGGCAAGTTATAGGGATTTGATATCGATTAAAAAGATGTCGATATAATTATAATAAAAGATGTGCTTATTGAACATTCTCGATTACAGTACAGAGGTTCAATATCATAATTATCTGATAGCGGGCCTCTTCAGATAGTAAAAACTAGTATACGGATGGTTTGTAATTTTAATCAAAATGACAATTTAAATATTGATATTTTAATATTAATTGTATATTTTGAAAACTATTTTAAAATAATCACGTAACTACCCGTTTAAAGTTTTTTTATTTAATTGAAGAGTAAGTACCTAATATTTATTTATGCCGAATAACATTTTGATGTTGTCATTCACAGTAACATCGATATATTTTTAGTCGATAAAATATTTTGCTACATCACTTTCGTATAAATGCCCCGAGTTATCCCAGGTATGTAATTATTTGTATTTGTTCGTAGGTCATACTAATAAAAACTCCATGTTCTTATAATTTATCTAAGCATTAATTAAATTCTACACTAAGTTACTCCATATAACAAACGGACTGCCAGTACCGCAATATCCTGAACACAGTAACCGAATGAAAATGCACTCTTGCGAGCTGCTGCGAACAATTAACGTTTCCGCTCATCGGGGGTGCATTCGCGAACCCGTGTATAATATCAATGTAATTTACCCGTAAATTATCTATGTAAGACCTGGCACCGGGGGAAAAATGGACTGTATGGACATCTATATAAATTATAAATATTGGATGTCATATACCAAAGAAAAAACGACCAAGATCTGGTGATCTTGGACGTTGGTACGTCCGAGGTGGGGATCGAACCCACGTGCTCAGCTTTCGCGGCTGATGCCTGCACCCCTCGGCCACTCGGTCTTACAACAACAACACCGGTCGGTCAGTAAGACCTAGTATTAAGTATTAAGATAAAGTATGGAAATCCCTCAACAGACTAACGACAGGTTGGTCGAAGGTCAAGAGGTCAAAAGGTCAAGAGATAACCTTCTGAGATGGGGAATAAGACCACAAGGTGATGCTTTCTGCGGGGTGGTTCCTCAAGTCGGTAACAATTTTTTTTTACGAATTAGGTAAAGGTGCTACAAAAAATTCGAATGAATTTATATTCGTTTACCTATGTTGTAGCTTTGCTCTAGGCGCATAAGAGTGCACGTAATCAATACAATATCGATGTAATTTTGATACAATTAACATTATTTTCAAATGTTATCCTGAGAACGGTGGAGAGAAATGGTGAACATTAGCGAATAAATATAGAGTAGGTAACATCATTGACTCATTAGTAGCGAGTAGCAAAGGACGACATCGTAGGTACGACACGTAGAAATAAGAGTAAATTTTACAGAGTTTGATTTTTGGTGCTGTTAATTCGTGGGTTCTGTTGGAATTTATTTGTAGGAATATACAGTGCGTTACGATGTCCGGGGCTCTTACAAGAATAAATAAATAAATAATAAATAAATAAATAAATATCTTGGGACATCTTACACAAATCGACCTAGTCCCACGGTAAGCTCAATTAAGGCTTGTGATGTGGGTACCAGGCGACGATATATATAACAGATAGATACATATAGATACTTAAATACATAGACAGCCATGACCAAGGAACAAATATTAGTGTTAAATAAATACACAAATAATGCCCTCGCCGGGATTCGAACCCGGAACCTCTAGCTTCGTAGGCAGAGTCACTACCAACTAGGCTACGGAGGCCGACAAATGAATAATGACAAATGAAGAATGGGTAATAATAGGCATTACCAGCAATATTTTTACTCTTAGTAAAAGTATTTTAAGTATTAACAGTTGACAAATATTTAAATTACCGTACAATTAATTTTATTTTCTTCGAACGATCAATATAACGCGTATACTGCCTACATACCTTACCTTACCATAGTTGTCAAATGCTGCGATTGGCTGTGATCTGTCACTGTCAAGCGCTACTTAATTATTTATTTTAAATTACATTGCTTCTCACGGAATACAAAATTAGAATTTGTGATCAAGTTAGTCGCGATTTGGCTCAAAATGTACATTTATTACTCGGTTTCAATAAAAGGCCACATGATGGTAACATACTGTACCTATGATATTAAAACATGTGACGTAGTTCTTGATTGGCCACCGGTTGACTATACAATATACAAAGTATTAAGAGTTGTAGGCAGCCCGTATTGGAAGTACGAGCGGGATTGATAGAAAGTAAACGTGCGTTAATAACGTAGCTGTAGCTCATGGTACTCGTAGACCTACAGGTCATACAGGGCGACAGGTTAATGAGCGTGATTCTATTTTTGCGGCAGATCGATATTTTCTATTTTCCATACAAGAAAGGCATTGATGTAAGTATTTTTGATGGCCTCTTTAGTCCGTAGCTCAGCCGGTAGCAATCCAGCCTGTGAAGCCGCAGGTACCGAGTTCTAATCTCAGGAAAGGGCATCTATTCATAAAAAAATATTTATTTCTCTAATAGCAGAATTGTTCTTTACATTTCGATGTATGTACAATATATATTTTTTAGTACAGATGGTGTACTTTTTAATGCGAGAAGTGGGTCATTTTACGTCAACTCCAAAACTTCGGAGGGCCATCTGTACTAAAAAACGTCGTACGAGACACGTGCAAAAACGAAGAGTGGCGATGTTTTAAATCGACACGAGTTACGAATTTCGTTTTTCGCACTTGTGTCGTAATATACTATTATATCTGTCTATTATTTAAGGTGACCAAAAAATTTTTGGGACTCATAATAGGTCCTCTAGGAGGTTGGAAGTTTTAAATATGAGTTTCAGAAGGGTCGGCAGAACATCATCAACGTGATCATAATATCAGCCAAAAGACGTCCACTCCTAAACATAGCCCTCCCCCAAAGATTGCCAAAATGACCGGTCCTGCGCCACCCGCATCCAGAACCAAAGTAACCGATATAGCTCTCCAAATCGATAAACTGAAGTGCCAGTGGGTGGGCACATTGCACGTAGAACCGATGGCCGTTGGGGCGCAAAGGCTATCGAGGGGCGGCCGGAAGACGCAGCGTGGTAGGCCACCCACAAGGTGAACTGATGACCGGTTGAAGCAGGTGTTCGAAAGAACATGTCTAGTCGTAATTAAAATCATGGCAAATTGCACCTTGTTTCGTTAAAAGTCAGCCTCCGTAGCCTAGTTGGTAGTGACCCTGCCTACGAAGCTGGAGGTTCCGGGTGTATCCCTTAATCAAACACGAGTCACACCAAAATTTCATTGGTTTTTGCCCTTATCAGTGAGACACAAGATTCAAAACAGGTGGGAAACATATTCCCATTATCCGATTAAGGGGTATTTATGTATATGTTGTGTATTTATTTATCACAAATATTTGTTCCTTGGTCATGGCTGTCCATGTATTTAAGTATCTAATTATATGTATCTATCTATTATATATATCGTCGCCTGGTACCCACATCACAAGCCTTAATTGAGCTTACCGTGGGACTACGTCGATTTGTGTAAGATGTCCCAAGATATTTATTAATTATTTTATTTAAAGTAAGATTGTTAGGTTATTATTACATATTTGGTTTCCCTAGACCGTTCAATATTGTACCTACTCGAATATTTCTTAATGTTTATAGGCCTTCGACACGATTGGGTCCAACCACCAACCGTCGTCATCAACCATTTTTAGCATTCGATCTACATGATCGGCTGATTGACTCAACTTGTTCGTTTATATGCACTCGCTGTCAAGGGCGTTGGCGTCAACCAAATATCGGTTGGCTCAACCACGTTCTAAACGGTCTGTTTTTATATCAACCCATTTAAGGACACGATGGTTGTGGGTGGTACCTGATGGAGTAGAAGGTATATTAATTAATAACAGACCGCGCTTGAGCAGTGTTCAAAAGCTACAACGCAGTAAAATTAGCCCATCAACGAAGATTAGGTAAGACAACGTTCGCCCGACGGATGCAAACAATTTGCACTCCATTTAACGAATTATCTGAATTTAAACTACTTTCCCAATCTCCTACATCATTATTCCATTCTTGCGGAAATATCGCTTACGTCAACGCGGTAGAATTCAATTTGGTATGCAACTGTAGTTCTTATAAGATTTTTTATAAGATATGGCAAATTGTGGGTGCGAATTATTGTCCAGCGGAATGAGGATGCTGTCAAAAGGTCAGTGAACTTTGTCCGTGGGGAAACTAAAATTAGTTCCTTGTAACGTCTGAAGATCTATATTGAGCTATTGCGGAGGCACCAATACCCGACACAGCCCCAATAATCGTCATTTGCCATCATAATGAAATAGCAACTGACTATTAGAGACTTAATTTCTAGTTAATGTACTATATAAATTTGTATTTATATTAAATCAAATTTATGCTTCGTTTTTAATTAATGCATGTTAGCTGTAAGAAGTTACAAAACTATTATTTGACAAAAAAAGTCCCGCTGAGTTTCTTGCCGGATTCTTCTCAGGCAGGCAGTGGTGTAGGTTTAGATAGTAGGTCCAGAAGTAGCTTTTTTTTCTCTCATTCGCTATTTAGTTTAACGACCCCTCAAAAGCGCTCGTTGCTGGACCTAATTGAATAAAGAATATTTTGACTTTGACTTTTGACTCTGCAATAAAGTTAACAGCAGGGTGTCCAAAATTGGGTCTTAGAAAGGTGATTAAGATTATTGAAGTGTTATCGATAAGTATTCTTTTGTTATTAAATTACTTGTTAATCAAGTCCTAAGTATGCGGAATTTTTACTTGCATAAATATACATCATCAACGTATATCGTTCCGCTGCTGGACTAAGGCCTCTCCTAATTCCTATACGTACGAACATATTAGGAGGTAAATGCCTATAATCGCCACGCTGGGCAAGCGAGTCGACGATCGCAGTAGTACCTACTCGCAGGTAGTGTGTCCACTCCACTCATGATGATGCTGCCCATCATCAGTCTTCAATAAGTAAGTGGTGGTAACAGCCGTGTGGTGACGGCAGCAAGAATACATT
>JALPQI010015361.1:0-25718 GCA_025490895.1 Thaumatotibia leucotreta
AGCGTAGCGAGGCCTAATAGAGATACAAAGCTTGCTAAGTTTGGTTGCAATGAAATAATAAAATCGACAGTCAATTTCATAACATTACATTTTTTAATAATCTGTTTGAGGTATTTAACCCGGTAACATTGACATTTCGTCGGCTGACAAGCAAAATTCACTATCAATTCACTATAATTTGTCATCACTCTCAACGACGTTTCATATCAGTATTGAATCAGAACGGAAATACAAGCATAGCGAGTAACTCAGTGAGTTTGTGTTGTCAACCGAAGATTCATTCTAAAGTGATTCGCCAAGATGTTCTGTCACTTGTCAAAAGCAGATCACTTCCAGTAGTTTGTAATGCAGGTCGGGTCTCGAGTGGGTATAAACGTCGGTGTTGCAGTTCAGACAGCATGCTTCCTCTTGGCGGAGGGGCGGTCGAAGATCTGCTTCATGCCGCCGCGGAAGTTGGCGAGGCGGGCGGCGGCGCCGTCGCCGCTCCACGCCGAGTCGAACTCCGTGGTGTCCTGGTCCACGAGGTGCGTGTACTTGGTGCGTCCGGACCGACCGAACTTCTTCACTTGCATCACCTGGAATTAAATGAGAATTGTTAGTCATAACCAGAGATCGGATTTTTGCGACATCTCATACTAAATGTCATCAAAATGACGTAAGTCACTAAGAATGTCCCAAATCCATCCGATCTCTGGTCATAACATAACTCATAACTCTTCCTTTATCTCTAGCTTTTTTTCACGCTCTCTATTTTTGTCGCTCTCTTCCACTCTCTCTTCTAATCTCCATTACTGACAGCTCTCTCTGTCGTTCTAGCTATATCCCTTTCTCTCTATCTAGCTTCCTCACCTATAGCTCTCTCTTCTATCTAGCTTCCTCGTCTCTAGCTCCCCTCCTTTCTAGCTCTCTCTCTCTCTCTCTCTTCCAATCTGCATCTCTGTCTAGGTATCTCTGTCGCTCTAGCTCTATCTCTCTAACTTCCTGCACTCTCCCCCCTCCTTTCTAATTTGCACTCTCTCTCCCACTCTCTTTCTTCCAATTTCCATCTGTCTAACTCTCTCTATCACCTTAATTCTATCTCTCTCTCTATCTAGATTCCTCCTCTCTAGCTCCCCTCCTTTCTAGCTCGCTCTTTCTCTATCCTCTCTCCCCTCTTTCTAGCTCTCTCTCCGTCTAGCTCTTACTTTACCTCTCTAACTCTTACCCTTACAACTCTCTCAGACACTTTTTCTCTCTTTCAATACGGCTACTTATCGCACATCTAACAAACCACACCTACAGTGTATTCATCCTTACTTGTCTTATCATGTAAACAAACCACAGACCAAGTGAAACAAACAAAACGTCAACGATGATCAAAAGACAATCACTAGTGATTAGAAATGTCGATATAATGAAATGTCAGCGATAATTTCACTGCTTAGGTACGTAAATAGAGGATTATCGATTTTACATCGTCTGTCAGAAAGGGAATTAATTCGTATAAGATTATATCAAAAACTATGGTAAAATTTCGAGGATTTTTCTCTGTCGCTCCAACGAAGGCGCCACTAGTCATGAGAAAAATCACATGAAGTGCACCCGTAACGAACAACGTGAAGCGAAGTAGCGAAACGAATGACGTTTGTCGTGAAGATTTTATTAAATATTGTATGACGTTTAGTCCAACTATAGACAACTAAGCACTGCCAGTCTTTAAATAAAATAAATATTGAAATCAATTACAAAAACCGGCCAAGAGCATGTCGGGCCATGCTCAGTGTAGGGTTTCGTAGTTATTCAAAAACGGCTGGGCCGATTATGTTCGAAATAGTTTTATGCCAGTCCAGTATTCATGATTTTTTTTGGACCTTTGGATCAAAAGTTAGAGGGGGGGACAATTTTTTTTTCATCTGGAGCGATTATCTCCGAAAATATTGACTTTAGAAAAAAACTTTCTTAAAAGCCTCTTTTTCTTTTTAAGAGACCTATTTAATGATACCCCACACTATACGATTACAGCAAATAAAAAAATCACCCCACATCACCAATTGGGGAGGTACCCGAAAAATTTTTTTTTACTTTTTATTGTATCACTTTTTTGGCATGATCAATATGTATACCTGTACCAAATTTCAGATTTATAGTATTAACGGCCACTGAGCTAAGTATGCTGCGGAAAGACGGACATAGCGAAACTATAAGTATGGGTTCCGTTGTTGCCATTCTTGCTACGAAACCCTAATAAATTTTGGTAAATTACTGCAATTTATTTTAATTGCATTTTCCTCGAGTTGTACTTTAAGTATTAATATCGATATATTGACATGCCAACATTATGGTACATAGACAATCTAGACATCGCAATGTCACATCAATGTCAGATGTTTTTAAAGTTATCCGACCGTAACAGCATTTATTGACGAAAATCTTTACAGAAATGATATTTTTCAGTGCTTTTTTGAGTGATTATGATACTTTGCGAGTTTAATTAAGTATGCAACAATATTTGACGTGATGATTAATGTGTAATTGCAGAGAAAAGTGTGATAATGTTTTCAAAAAGTGTTTGTTTACATGATAAGACAAGTAAGGATGAATGCACCTTAAATCAAAGCAGTTTTAGAGTATTGACTCAAAATTCATGTATTTTTTGCTCACGCTTTTACCGTTAAAAAAATACATAAATTACGATTTATTTATACTTTGTCTAATCAGCTTAACAGTAGAAAAAGACGGCAAATTTGTAGGCGGAAAGAGTTGTCCATAGAAATTTTGAATTTACCGCTTTCTATGACAAACCATCTTTCTCTCAACTGTATAACTGTTTTTGTAACATATTCTGTGTACAGTCAAGTGCAAAAATAAGTATCGAAAGAATCCGTTCATAAATATGTTACGATGTTCTTATTACACAGAATTAGAGTGCACTGGGACATATTTTTGAACGTTTTTGTATACCCCTTATTTTGTCTTCGACTGTACAATAAAGTAATTTACGACTTACTACTACTACAAGCTGGTTGGACAGACAGAGTATAATAATTATACGTATCATTTTAATCTATAATGTTCACCGAAGAGTCGTACTACTAGTACAGTCAGCATCAAATAAAGTACTGTTTCAAACTTTTTAACTACATTTTGCCTGCTAGAAAATGTAAAACTTACTGAACACAACTACTAGCAGTTTTTTTATGTGCTGCAAGTCAGTTATATTACAATAGGCTACTTGACCCATTTTTAAAGTTTGTCTTATATTATTAATAAATATCTGATTAACGGAAAAAAAATTATAAATAATTTTTTTCACGACCCGACCTAGAAAACCGAAAAATCATAACTTAAAATTTAAACTTTCATTACCGAGCGAAAACGATACTAGCCATGTTAATGCTTAGATTATCTGTGGTGTGACGTCACTCAAACCGAAAACAAACATTTGACATGTCACTTATGTTATGTCAATGTCACAGCAAAGCTACATGCCTACATGTCCATGGCGAATTTCACTCGTATAAGATTCGACATGAAGTTAGTTTAAGATCCTATGACGTCACATCATGGCTCATGGCCGACACCGTTTTCAGAGTACGAAATAAAAAAAAATAAAACAAATTTTTCAATAAAAAATATGTAGCCATCAAACACTTTTAATACACCGTAATGGAAAAATATTGATCTTTTCAATAAAATACCTACTACAGAAAATAATAATTTTTTGCACTAAATTTGATATGAGTCAAGTAGCCTATCTAGACTTGGGCAATAGTTTTCTGAAATACACGTTTGGAAATTAAAATGTGACATTGAACGTACCTTCGGTAAAACAGTCTTATCAAAGTGATCGTCCAAGGTTGCTCCCGAAAAGTCTTGTTTGAATACATCTTCTTCTTTGTCCAAATAGAATGCACCTCTGTGGAAATAAAACATATGTCAATTTTGATGCAATGGTCTAATTGCATAATCCCTGGATATCTGGCTAACCCGTTAACACAAGGTTTATCACCGCCACGTCAAAAACAAAAGGTGTCAATTAGACGATACTTCAATTTTACGCAAGTGCGTATACGTCTACATTGCTCTGTGGACCGTGATTTATATATAGGTCTTAGACGTTGAACCTGCGATGCCAATATGTCAGTCATTAGCAGAGATTGTACAATTTCCAGCATTTTTGGTGAAATGTAGTTCAATTAATGGATATGGTGTAAGTTATTTATAAGGAGATAGTGAGTTGCTTCGTTATTGTCTTACAACGTGTTATTACTCGTTTCAACTTAAACTGACCCTTGGATTCCTTTAACTAAACTTCAAGGATTTTTGGTGAAATGTAGTTGAGTTAAAGCAATCCACGGGTCAATTTTTAGCTGTAACGTCATAACACGTTGTAACACAAGGATGAACCTTAACTCACTAACCTCCGTATAAATAACTTACACCATATCCCTTAATTGAACTACATTGCACCATTAATGCTGGAAATCGTACGATCTCTGGTCATTAGAGACCAACAGGTTAAACGAATAGTAGTGTCAAAAAATATGTATATACGGAATAAAAAAATGATGACATAGCTAGCCGTGACCCGAGGGTAAAAAGCACGACAAAATAATGAAGTAAGTCGATTAAGCTCAGAAGAAACACACATTAAGAAATAAAAACCGGCCAAGTGCGAGTTGGACTCGCGCGTGGAACCCTTCACGCGCGAGTCCAACTCGCACCTCGTAGGTACCATTATCAATTTATTATAAAAAAAATACAGTTAAATCAACCTACCTCAAAAACTATAGGAGATAATTTAATGAAACCAAAAATCGTTGATAGAGTTTATTAATGTGCATAACATATTTTTTTTTTTTTGATTTTATATCGTGCAGTTTAAAAAATAGAGGGTGGGGGGGACACATTTTTCAGACTTTGAGAGCTGATATCTCGAAAACGATTTGCTTAAATAAAAATAAGATTTATAAATCTTCATATCATTTTCAAATACCTTTCTATTAATACCCCACACGCTTATATACAACTAAAAAATTTTTTCTATCTCTCAGGTACATATATGGAGGGCCCCCACCCCAATGGTTTTTTTTACAATTTAGTATCATAATCCTGTAGCGGTTTATATAACACATATCCTTACCAAATTTCGTTACTGTAGCGTTTATAGATTCCGAGTAAATCGGCTGTGACAGACGGACATGACGAATCTATAATGGTTCCGTTTTGCCATTTTGGCTACGGAACCCTAAAAAATAATAAAAGGTAAGGAAAATAGATCCATTCTAGAAAAACCTGTCAATTGAATTCAGATCTTATAGCAAGAGAAAAGGTCATATAATTTTAGTGACAAATTTCAAATACGCACCTGTGATAATACTTCTGTAGGAACTTGTATTTGCCCTTGACAGACTTGTTGGTGACGAGTTTTGGGTTCAGTCTCTGCTCCACTCGCCGCTCCTCCTCTGTCATGTTGCGCATTCTTTCGATGGCCAGCAACTCTTTTTCGGCACTGGAATTAAATTAACATGGAGTTTACGTTTGTAATGGGATTTGAAAGGGTATTATATATTCATATTTTAGCTTATAATACATCAGAGGCCGGGAATCCGTTTTCACGCCGAGGCATGTATAGTGCTTTTCTCAAACAAACAAAGAAATACAAAAAAAAAATGACAATGTTGTCGAAATTAAAAAAAGTTACTTTGCAGGCCTTGGCCAGAAAAGTGTTATGAAATTCCATTTCCATCCCAGTGAGTTACTGCGCCCTAAAAGCGATACTTCCGAGTCTATTTTAAGGAACGTAAAGACAATATTTCATTGCATGTTTTAGAAAAATATTTTTTCTCAAATGGCATCGCTTTTAGGGCGCAATAACTCACTGGGATGGAAATGTAATTTCATATTTAATACTTTTAAAATTAATCAAAACTTACGCTTCCCTTTCTTCCTTATCTCGTTTTATCCTCTTCAGCTCACGCAGTTTCCACGCCTCATATTCGACCTCATCGTTTTCGTCGTCTGTACACACGTCATTAATGTTGCCCTCCTTTTGCTCTCCCTGAAAAAAAAAATGTGCAAATAGTACAATTACATACAAGTGCGAAAAAAAATTTGGTACCTACTTCGAAACGAATGGCGATAAATTAAACACAATATTTTCACTACAGATGGCTATACCGAAATCTTTTTTAAAAGAGTAATTTCACATTTTTATTGGTAGGATTAGTAAAAAAATGTTGTCTGCCACTTTTCGACTCTATTCAATGCTAACAAAGTCGAAATGTGATATACCATATTTTATGTTAACTGTACACGAACCCCCTTATTCATAAATGTTTGTTAACTTAACAAGCCGCTAATAATTGTTTGTCCCTTTTGCTCTTATGGACACATTGTTAAGAGCGAAAGGGACAAATAATTATTAGCGGCTTGTTAAGTTAACAAACGTTTATGAATAAGGGGGGAAGGCGTTATGCCGCGGCCACGACATTGGTCTAAGGCTTAGCGGAAAACCATATGTGCGAGAGCCCATATTGGCATCCCGCTCCAACTCATGGATTAGCTCGCCCCTGGTCGCCTTAGACCAATGTCGTGACCAGGCTATTAAATAAGTTACGGTACCTGTACAACTAAAGCTGTTTTAATTGCGCATTGACACCTCTTTTAATATAGGAGGATTCACTAATGTTTTCCATATAAATTTCATACCTGTGTATTCCGTTGTTCAGATCTAATTGTGTCTTCAACTAATTTTAATGCTTCTCTTCTCCGTTCCTCTTTCTCTTTCCGAGCCTCTGACTCTTCTTTCTTCTGCTGCTTTGCTTTACGCTCTCTTTCTGCCACGGTCATTCTATCTGAAGCTCTGACGAACACTGGTTTCACTCTTGGCCCTGAAAAAGTTTGAAATGATTATATTATTTGATGTAGTACAAAGGCGAACTCAATTAACTTAAAAGTCCAGTCATCTGTCATCTGTGATAGTAGACTGTAAAGCAAATAAAAGGGTACTGATCAACCATTTCATCACTAAGTATTATGATTATAATTTGATTAATTTTAGAGGTATGAACAGTACTACATATTAATCATTTATACAACAATTTATCACTAATTCCGCGTGAAGGTCGGCCATTGCAACTATGTTGAAGTAACGGTATAAATCAAATTGTAAGAAATCTACCAGTTTGTCATTTTTACATGGTTCTAAGGTGACCTAAGATCAGAGTTGGACAAAAAGTAATATGATTACTTCTACAAATTACATTTGTATGTGTACTTTGTAATAAATATTACAAAGTACACATACAAAAGTAGTCTGAAGGAGTAATCATATTACTTTTTGCCCAACTCTGCCTAAGATTGGTTGATTGAGTGTACTCAGCCCACAGACCAAAAACAACACAAATCAAAATCACTACATAGTATAAAATAAAGTCACTTTTTCTGTCCCTATGTCCCTTTGTATGCTTAAATCTTTAAAACTATGCAACGGATTTTGATGAGATTTTTTTTAATAGGTAGAGTAATTCAAGAGGAAGGTTTTTATGTAGGCATAGTTCCCGTGCGAAGCTGGGGCGGGTCGCTAGTATTTAATAAAATAATTCGATGTTTTCCACATAAAGCTTGTGTAGAGTATTAACAAATTTACCAGTATCTTCTTCACTGTCTGTGTATTCTGTGTCTGACGAACCACTCTCCTCTTTAATGCCATCCAGCATTTCTTCATCCTCTTCTCTTCCAAGAACTTCCCTCTCTGCCTCTCTGCAATTTTAGTAGTTTACATATAATTTCACACATGATAAACATATGGTACAATTCTCCATTTGAAGAAATCCCCTGAAAGATGTCTGCATAGGTGTCACAATCTCTGCCACTCATTCTATTATTGGGTCTAAATGATCCCAGTCTATATTATATAAGGCTTTGGTATTGTTATTTTATCAAAACTCAATCTAATAAATACAATTTTGCATATCCTGGAGTCATTTTAAATATATAGGTTTTAAAAATTTGTTCAAACAGGTTGCTTCCTTCTATGATCATTTATAAGCATGAGCCCTCATGGCTAAAAATCCTGATTAACAATTCAACAGTAATGAACTGTATGAAAGCTGAGCTAAACAAGCTAATAATAATTACTACATACCTAGCAGCCAGTTTAGCTTTAAGCGCCTGCCGTCTCCTCTCAATCTCTTCCTCATCCAATTCATCTTCACTCTCAGAACTATCTTGTTGCTCCTCAGCGCTGGAGGCTGATTCTGCTTCTGGTTCAGCATCTATGATTTCAGGCTTGTGTTCGGCGCGGCGAGGCGGCGAACGTGCCGCCACCCGTAGACGGCGTAGACGAGGATCATCCACCTGAAAGTTTGATTATTACTAGGATTGTGTCACATCTACACTAGTACAATGAAGAATTATCTATACTAATCATCAGTAGAATCCAAAAAAAATTAAACAAATATAAATCTCCATAGTAGATAGTCTTTGACACAGAGTTTGTATTGCGGAACACATTCACAGATATATTTTTATGTGAATATTAATAAATATCCATAATTTTAACTAACAATGTATGTGAACTCAAGGTTTAAGGTTTTATGTTCCTAATAAAATCCTAATAATGCCAGTTTTAGGTTTACATATTTTTTGTTTCTACTGGAGAAGCCTGTGCCCAGCAGTGGCTCTCATATATATTATTTTCTTTGCTATAATACCTAATATACTCTAAGTGTAGACGAGAAAAATATTACTATGCCAAATATTGTAGGATTAAAGTTTACTTTAACCAATAAAGACAAAAAACGAGCCAAAGATCTTAGGCAAATAACAAAATGGGAGGATGTCGAGAGGAAGTCTAATACTGCAAAATGGAGGTGGACAGGCCATATGATCCGAAGCAATGATAAATGGACAAATAGAATGACTAAATGGGTACCACGACACAATGCAAAAAGAAAAATTGGAAGACCATGAATGAGATGGTCAGACGACCTCAGGGGAGTTGCTGGCCCAATGTGGGTCAGGCTTGCAAGAGACAGGTTCGGGTGGAAGAAAAAAGAGGAGGCCTTTGTGTTGAAAGGACACGCTGATTAGAAACTTGTATAACTATATTACTTACTTATTATAACTGTAGAATGATAATATATCAGAAATAAAGGCTTTGAAATTGAAATTGAAATTACTCAATATTATGTTTGAACAAAATTTGTGACATATTTACCTCTCCTTCAGAATCACTTTGTTCATCTTTTCGACTGATAATTTGTGGCAATGTTTGCTGCCTCCGCTCAGGTCTTTGCTGTTCTATGAAGTCCTCTGTGTCAGATTCCTCCGACGATGAGGCACCCTGTGCGTAATCAGGCTTCTTACCCGATATATATCTCTGTACCTTCACCTTTTGCATAGATATTTCACCTGAAATTGACAAAATACAATAACGTAAACAACATAGGTAACCATTCAGTCTTGAACTACACATATTTTTTATTAAAATCTACAAGCACGACTTCAGTAACTGAGTAGACGTTTACTTTAAATATGTGATTGTAACACACTTAGGCAAATAATGCTTAGCCATTGCAAAACTTACCTTTTTCATTTCGAATAGGCACTGCTCCTGCAGTACTCTGGATGCCCGTAGGTTGCGCGGGTAGCGCATTCATGCTATTCAAACTCATGATGTAAATAAAGCTTATACACAAAAGAAAAACTATTCCTTCTTTAATAAAAATGTGAATTTGCAACACACAATGCTAAGACAAGAAAACAGATTAGACAATTTTGATTGACGTCGCGTTGACGTTTGATGACTAGTGTTGCACTACTTGCAAGGCAAACCCTGATTCACTTGAACTCTCTTTCGCACTTGTGAATTTGTTTATTAGTGTGAAAGAAAGGCAACAAACTATTCGGCCCTTTAGGATGTCGATAAAGCATGCGAGTATTGCTATTATGGCAGTATTTTGCAATAGCTCGAATATCTTCAAACTTCGTTTTTTTTTACTCTTATCACATCACCAATGAGGGTTTTCGATAATTTTTCTGCCACCAGGCGGCGCTTCGTACGCACCTGGTCTCGACAACTGTCAGATTTATACTATTCATAGGCACGGGCCCTACCGCGAACATCGAACGAAACAAGCTCGTCCGAAACTAAAATCGAACGAAAGAGAATTGAAAACGTTACCATGAAATTACTTCGATTCTACTTCTTTCGGACGAATCTATGACGTGAATGAAAACAATGAACGTTCCGTTAACTACCGTTAAGTCGACATCACACTTTCATCACACGCTGCGATCAAAAACCGGTAAAGTAGTAATTAACATAAAATAGGTTAAAGAAATTGTTAAAAATTAAAATTATGAACGGATAATATGATGCGATACTAAATACTACTCCTTTAACTCATTTTCACGCTTAATTAGATTTTTTTCGTTCCTTGTTAAAATAAGCATCAAATGAACGCAAGTGTCAAAGTTGTCAAAAGTACAAAACCAGTCGCCAGTCACCATTAAAGATTAAAGTTTTAAAATATAAAATAGGATTTCGGCTTATAAACGTAAGAAAAGCTCTATAATTATCTTGTATAACAATTAATTAAACCTTAAGTATAAAGACTGAGGCACTAAGTACTTAATTTCGTATTAAAATGAGATTTTTTATTTTCGCTCACTTTGATAACATATAATTTCCGTCTTTATTTATTTTTTACAGCGTGCCACCAGTTAACCATCACCTGTGATTATTTAACAAAGCACCCAGATTTGGGGAAAGGCAACCTCGGGCATATTGAGATTATTGAGGGTCGCACAGAGTCCAAACGGCGATGGGACTGAGACCACTCACTTATGACCTTTCACTGAGACCTTCAATGGGCCTCAATTGGGCAGTAAAAATGCCACACAATGGCAAAAGGTAAAAAATACTATTTTCCATAACTTAAGATTTTATTTCTTGAAAATTATTTATATTGCAGTAAACATTTTTCTCTCATTTACTTCTTGGTTAGTTTCGTTTTGAATTTGTGTTTGTAGCTTGGCTTCTCTTTAAATAGATGTGGGCGGATAAAAAATATACTGCCAAAGGCAGAGCGGCTGAGCTTAACCGTGTGGCCACTGGGACTGGTGGTTGTCCTCTAAACTCAACGAAATAGACCTCCAGGTGTTGGCAATTATGGGAGAAGGTTTTGGCGGTCGCCAGACCCAGGCCTTCATTAATCCGTTTCAGGTATTGCATTTCATTCAGTTTTTATTTTTGGGAAATTTCTAGTTATTAGCATTATGCTAATCATCGCACCTGCAAAGTTCTCTATGTAAGATTTATGTCTTAGAAGTAGTAAAGTAACTACAACTCACAAGAGCTATTAATTCTTTTGTCGTTTGTTTGTTAATACTATTGCTATAAGAGACCTGTCAATGTCATCAGTCATAGAAATATTTAATTTATTTTTTGAATACACTTAAAAGCCTCCGATTACAAAATTAAATTGACTCCTTGCTTCACAATTTAAAACTTACCTGCAGCCACAATACTCTCATCAATCAAAATATTTTGAAAATGTCTTCTAGGCTATTAAATCTTAGTTTTCATATGTCTTTAAAATAAATCCCATAAAAAATATCGCGTAATACACATTTTTCTAGTTATTATGAAGCTTATTACAATCGGAGACGTTACATTCATAGTTGTAGACGCCTATATAGGTACATATACCTAGGACAAACTAACAATTACTTACTCAGGTGCATGAGGCTGTACAACAGCAGCAGCAGCTCTATGAAGAGGAAGTGGTGCTGGATATGGACCACCTCTATGCTGCTCCACTACAACAGCAGGTGGTGCATGGCGAAGGAGCCGAGGCCAGAGAAGAAAAGCAACTGCGACCATCCAGTAAGATATGACTCATTTCTCCATACCCAATCATACTATCAATGAGCTAAGTCCCTGATTACGGTCTGATTACTCTTCCAATAAATAAAGCACATAAATCAGTATAATGTACTTTTATCCAGATGCCTTAAAAAACTGATGATCACTTGGTTCTAAGTTCTAAACAAACCTGTTATTGTCATCGTAGTAGTTAGAGAGGTCCTATATTCCTAGAAATTTTATTCCAATGTTTAATATTATATTGTATTAAATTTTATTTTTTGCTCGCAAGTGTGTTAAGAATATCATAATATGCATCATGGCCTGAAGTGGATTACACACTTCTTGATGTAACTAATGATTATACGTATTTTCTTTTCAGGCAGTAGAAGAACGGAAAGGCGTCGATCAAGACTGCGCATAATTTAAAATATTTCATAATCAAGCACTTTCAGAACACAAGTTTGGTCTTATCACCAACTTAAAACCTTGAGTTCACAAACATGTATAGTTAAAATTGTTGATATTTATTAGTATTAATATAAAAATAAATTTACGTGTTTCACGATATGTGTCAAAGACAGCAAATTCCATTGAAACTGGCTTACTATTTGTTTATTTATTGTCGATTATTGGAAAAAAAATATGGAAGAAGATAAAAAAATACATTTTTAAAATATACATATATTATTCCCTTAACTGTTTTATTTCTGTCTTTAGTTTTTTCTTTTTTATTTCACCACTTTGCCTGCATGACTAATATGTACCTAACCAAAATGCAAATTACTACCAGTACCTACTAACGGTCACTGAGCTAAATTGCGAACGGACAGACAGACGGACATAGCGAAACTATAAGGGTTCCTTGCTTACTATGGAATCCTAAAAACCAAGTGAGTTTCAAAGAAAAATACCTTAAAATACATACCAATCAATCATTATCTATGTAAATTCCTATGAGAACATAACTAAAATGAGTTTTACAATTCATTCAACGATTTCTCAAAAAAGTAGATAGGTACACGTTAAAATAAAATAGAATTGATGTTTTTTTTTCATAATTATATAAGACTTAGGATATGATGATTGTTTTTGTACTAACTAAATGCTTATTTTAAATACAGATTTAGGATCTATGCTTAACAAAATACCTGCCTTAAGAACCCTATAAGCATGGAACGCACAGTGTTTTATGGAAGCCAAAAAAGTGACATCCTCGTTTTATTACAAATTGCTGTACCTTAAGCCATTATAAAAGCGAGACTAAAACTCCCGCGTGTCAGTTTTGTGTAGTTTACGAGAAATATTTTTTTGAAAATCGTGTTTCAGATTCCCGGATATTACGAAAAAAAATGATATTGTGCATATTATTAAAGAAACTGTCGTGTTGTCCTACGTGTTGCATAGAACTTTTAAAGACGTATATTTAGAGGCAATGACGGCCTCTCTAAGTACATTCGTTTCAAAGATATTAATTATTTACTGAATTTGGGTTTTATTTTTTTTTTCTTCCATATTCCGCCGTAGTCGCCAGAGATATTTGTATGACAGCTTCATTAGTATGTCTTCTATATACCCTATTTTTTACAAGAGATAATTCCATGGAACATTCAAGTAATCAGTTAAATACTTTATATCCGGGTTATCCGGCTTCTAGGGTTGATACTTCGGTATTTTTTCAGGGATATCTATTATTCCTGGTTTTGATGTGTTCATTTAAAAACAATGTGGTACCACTGCTTCGAGGACCGATTTATTGGTAAGTATCTTGCGAGTCGTGTTTGTATATGAAGGGTAAAAAAACCGTGTCATACATTGGATTGGTTTTTATTGTCGAATTTAAGTTTAGGGCAGTATACTTCAATGTATTTTTTGTTTTAGATGCAGTGCTGACATGGACTTAGATGACGGTAATGCCTGTGGATTTGGAATCGCCGTTTGTAAAAAAGAATTATTGAGAGAAATATTTGATATTTGACTGTGATATTCGCCAAATATTAATAATGTATGATTAAAATATTTTATATAATTAAAATACAGCTTGTTTTTTTAAAATTTCTCTAATTACTTTATTCAATGAGTTCTATGCTTGATTTTTGTGACAACAAATTGGAGTTTTAGTCGATGTCGTACGCCCAAATAGTGGCACTACTGACGGCAATATTGCTAGAACAGTTTTGTCCGACAAACATCGCGAAACTTTTGCAAAAATTCTTGGTTTAGAGAAGTGGCTTGTGGACGATCTTCACACAATTTTAGTTGTATTATCAAGTGGTCTTCCTATAGACGCAGAGAAGTTTGGTAATTTCTGCAAAGAACTGGTCGAAAAATATGTAAAGGAAGAGAATAATCAATGGTGTCCTATGACAGTGACAGTGCATAAACTTTTAGCCCATGGAGTTGCCATTATACGAAACTCTTCTGTTTCAGTTGGAATGCTCTCCGAGCAAGCAGCAGAATCGAGAAATAAATATTGGCGTCACGATTGAGAGCACCATACTCGCAAATCAGACCGAATAAAAACAATGTTTGATTTGTTCCATAGAGCGTTAGTCTCATCAGACCCAATAATATCGGAACAACGGATGTCCCAAAGACTAAAAAATATTAAAAAAAACCGGCCAAGTGCGAGTCGGACTCGCGCGCGAAGGGTTCCGTACCATTATCAATTTATTATTAAAAAAATACAGTTAAATCAACCTACCTCAAAAACTATAGGAGATAATTTAATCAAACCAAAAATCATTGATAGAGTTTATTAACGTGCATAACATATATATTTTTTAGAATTTTATGTCGCGTAGTTTAAAAAATAGAGGGGGGGGACACATTTTTCAGACTTTGAGAGCTGATATCTCGAAAACGATTTGCTTAAATAAAAATAAGATTTATAAACCTTCATATCATTTTCAAAGACCTTTCTAATAATACCCCACACGCTTATATACAACTAAAAAAAATTTTCTATCCCTCAGTTACATGTATGGAGGGCCCCACCCCAATGATTTTTTTTACAATTTAGTATCAGAATCCTGTATCGGTTCATACAACACATATCCTTACCAAATTTCGTTACTGTAGCACTTATAGTTTCCGAGTAAATCGGCTGTGACAGACGGACAGACGGACATGACGAATCTATAACGGTTCCGTTTTTGCCATTTTGGCTACGGAACCCTAAAAACGACCCCTACCACCTGCCGCATTAGAATTATTAAAAGCACCACAAAATCCATCTATACTACCATCTGATGAAGACACAATACAAGACGACAGCTTTTATGAGCTTCAAAATGGGGCAGAGATCCTGCAAGTAGAAGAAGACAAACAATGACTTGTCATTGAATGTCACACTAAATGATAATTTAGCATGGCACACATTCGGCTGACACCTCGTGTCATAGACCTATATACTCGAGTTTTAATGCCTGCCTTTATGTACGAATGTACAATCACATAAACTGCTATTTTTGATATGATTCTCATTTTACTTTTTGCTACTTTAAATGATACTGTTTACAAATAAATATGTTTTAAATATTTTTGGTCGTTACTTTTTTTATTTGTGTTTTAGAACAAATATTTGCAAACGTTTCTTATATAATAAACAGTATCAAACAGCATTTTGGTGTATTGTGCCGCATGATAGATAGATACTATTAGCGCAGCATAGTAAACAAATAGTTGTATAACCAGTTTAACCAATTGAATTCCCATGTTAGAAACATTACGTTATTGCATTTTTAAATAGGTACTGTGTTAATTTTATATCCGGAGAAATTCGGATATTGGTAGTGGCAGCCCTGAACGAAAATTTCAATTGACTATAAATTGAATGTTCCATGGAATTGTCTCTTGTAAAAAATAGGGTATATAGAAGACATACTAATGAAGCTGTCATACAAATATCTCTGGCGACTACGGCGGAACATGGAAGAAAAAAAAATAAAAACCAAAATCAATAAATAATTAATATCTTTGAAACGAATGTACTAAGAGGGGCCGTCATTGCCTCTAAATATACGTCTTTGAAAGTTCTATGCAACACATAGGACAACACGACAGTTTCTTTAATAATTTGCACAATATAATTTTTTTTTCGTAATATCCGGGTATCTGAAACACGATTTTCAAATTTTTTTTTCTCGTAAACTACACAAAACTGACACGCGGGAGTTTTAGTCTCGCTTTTATAATGGATTAAAGTATAGTAATTTGTAATAAAACGAGGATGTCACTTTTTTGGCTTCCATAAAACACTGTGGAACGTCAAAATTCGATTTTAGTAAAAACTTATATCAGTATCGGTTACCTATATTGTTTATATAATAATGCTTATAAGTTTTTGAAAAAATGTTCATTTTCGATCATCATCACTGTCATCTCAGCCATAAGACCTCCACTATTTAATTGAACATGGGCCTCCTCTCTGGACCTTCATATGTAACCGTTGGAAGCTACCTGGACCTGCAGCCAGCGTCTCCCGGCAATCTCCATAAAGTAGTTTGTCCGTCTTGTTCTTGTGGGTGGACGTCCTACGCTGCGTTTGCCAAACCATGGTCTCCACTCGAGGACATTTTGCTTTCATCAGATGGCCCTGCCCAATGCTTCAGTTTGCTAGTCCGAGTCCGGAGGACTATGTCGGTGAATTCAGTTCATATACGGATTTCCATTTCTGAATTTGGTCCATTTTCTTCTCCAAGTTTAGCACTCTCCATAGCTCGTCGAGGGACTTTGAGATGAGTTCGATTGTGAAGGACCACGTTTCCGCGCCGTAAATCATCTATAACTCCACGCTAATTGAAGACTCATCTTGAGTCACTGAGGTGAGTCGGACGAAAAGAAAGTTCTTGTTTCCCGAACGCTGCCCAATAGAGCTGGATTCGGCGATTGACCTTTTTTTAGAAGTTGGACCTATATATCAAATTGTATTATAAAGAAATATCGGTACAGGTGAATCTAACTTTTAAAATTGATGATTTTTGAAAATCTGTTCATGATTCTCGGAGGTATCGAGTAAATTACATACAAAAAATCTGGCCAATTGAGAATTTTCTCCTTTTTTGAAGTTGGTTAAAAATACTTGATGGTGCGTTAAGGTACATTCAAGGTAAAAAAACATAGATGCGGACAGAGTGCAAAAGTATGTAGGTATCCACGACTTTATTATAATTTTATCGTGTATTCATATTTATTGCAATTTACGCGCATCTATTTCTTCTACCTTGACTGTACTTATTATTACGGATTACGGCCCGCGGCGACAGACAGATACAAGAGTTGTTTGTAGGTTCAAAATAAAAATCTATGCATATACTGTTCATTTATTTATTTTTAGTACAAGTAATACAATGTACAAACAAACTTCATTTCTATCACTGTGCAGAAACAATATGTATACTGAAGCATAGCACCAGTGACATCATAAACTGTTTTATTGTTTAATTTCGTTTAATTGTGGTATTTATAATAATTTAATAAGCTAGCGGATAATCTCCATTCTGTTGACATTAAATAATACTTGAAAACGTGTCTTTAATCTAATCTGTAATCTCGCTCTCCTTGGGACTAGGTCGATTCGTGTACGATAGTCCCATGATATTTATTTATTTGCCTCTCGACATTTACTGCCTGTCTTGGTTGGCGATCAGCCTCGCCCTCGCCTCGCGGCCGCGGCGCAGCGCCGAGTGCGCGGGCGCCGCGTGCTGGCCGGCGTGAGCGCCGCGTTGCAGCTCCAGCGGCTCCATACGCGCCGCCAAGCACGCTGCACGCAACTACTATCGCTCCCACCGTGTCGGGCCGGTAGTAGAGCTCCCGTGCCGCCAGCAAACCTCTCCGACGACCTTAAAGAGGAACGAAAATATACATATTTTGAGAGACGAGACAATATTATACGGCAGACGGACGGAACGAATGCTTCTTCGGTATAGATTATTTCTGCTTGCAGTAGAAGACTTCTTACTGTAGACGTAATATGAGAAATAGTTTTCTTAAACTTGTACTGTTCAGATTATTCCTATCCGATACTATAAAACGATTTACGCATGAAATGACGTCAATCTGCGTTAAAAAAAATCATCAATAGTATATATTTTCTGCCCTCCGACCGGCAAACAGAACTTTGCCGGCCGCTGCGCTAAAGAAAGTTGCCGCCTGCCGGCTCCGTTGAGCAGAAAAATAATATACACACTTCGGTCGTTATATGCAAAAGCCTCAGATCACATGTTTGTCTACAATTACACGTCATCCGAGACATTTCCCACTTAAACAGCCTTGACATGTAATCTACTATTTTAGGATTTACCCGTACTTGACCAAAATTTTGAATACACCAAAAATGTCTTCCCCAAAAAATACCTTATGTTTTCTTAGATAGTTTCCCTGTATCTTCTATAGTTTCCGACTTTCCCATACTGTCCCACTTAAGAAAAAAACATTGCGTACAAAATTTAGCGCTGAACACGACGAGATAATACTGGTTGACAGTGACTGAGACCTAAATTAAATAAATATCTTGGGACATCTTACACAAATCGACCTAATCCCACGGTAGGTTCAATGAAGGCTTGTGATGTGGGTACCAAACGACGAAATATATAATACATAGATACCTAAACATAAATACTTAAATGCATAAGGAGCAACGACCAAGAAACAAATATTTGTGATAAATAAATACACAAATAATGCCCTCGCTGGGATTCGAACCCGGAGCCTCCAGCAGGAGGCAGATTATCTATAAAATAACGTGAATATTAACTAAACAAAATTGACCTGTACCTATATCCCCTTATACTTTAGGCACTGGTCTCACCGCGAGCTACTCAGCTATGAACTATCGGCTATAAATATGAACAAAAGATACGCACTCCCGTGTCTCTTTTATTTACACGGGAGTGCATATATTTTGTTCATGTTTATAGCTCATAGTTCATAGCTTAGTAGCTCGCGGTGAGACCAGTGTCTTAAATCCAAATATATGTTACCTTTCAATATACCGAACGTCCGCTCAATAGTAGACCGCGTTCTCTTTTGAATTTCATTATAACGGCCTTCCGGTGAATCTTCTGCGGCGCCGTCAACTGGGGTCATCAGGTACTCCCGCAGGGGATACCCGGAATCACCTAAAATTTGTAACATCAAATTACTTAAGAGGGTTTAAAAAGTGTATCTTCAAAATCCTAAACCGCGTGGCGTAAAAAATAGGAGCGATGAACGTGCGTACGTAGCAGGAAAACAAACTTCTCAGTGCAATATTTGCATAGATTAAGATGAGATTTGTTTATTTACTTCTTAATAAATTGAGGGACACTACTTTCAACTAACCGTGGTTAAGCCTAAATCGCGAACGACTGTAGGCGTACTGTCCCACAGTGTTAAGGGTCCGCAGTAAGCTCTAATCGATGTAGTTTCGTTCTTATTTTAACTACACTCGTATTGTCATGAAATGTATTTACATGTATTAATATTAGTTCTTATTCCATAGGGTGTTTCACTTTTGTATGGGCAAAAAAAAATTGTGATATTTTCCCTGACTTTACTCACGCCCTAAGTTTCTCTGATATAAAAATGATATATATAAAATTTTATTGAGATTGGACAACGTTTAAAGGTTGCACACTTTTGAAAGTAAAGCCAAAGCCCCATACATTACGAAAAAAATTACTTTTTTATAAATTAATCAAATATAATGAACCAACACTAAAAAAGAATGGACAAGTCGAATTTAATGTCATAATATATTAAAAATGAGAACTTATTCTTTGGAAGTAGGAATAAATTCTAAAAAATATTTATAGGGCACTTTTATGAAAACCTAATTCCCAGTGTTTTACTACATTCATAACTATAATAGATTAGTGTACTATATGTAAACATCCAATTATGGCCTAAAATTAAGAAAAAAAACCGGGATCTAGGTTACTTTATAAATAATACCATATTAAGGTTAAAGTAAATTCACACACGTGCTTAAAGAATAAAATCCTTTTTTTATATTTGACGATAGAATCTACTTTCCCAAGTAATTTTAGTGTTGGTTCATTATTTTTTATGAATTTATAACAAAGTATTTTTTTTCGTAATGTATGGGGCTTTGGCTCCACTTTCAAAAGTGTGCAACCTCTAAACGTTATCCAATCTCAATAAAATTTGAAATATATCATTTTTATATCAGAGAAACTTAGGGCGTGAGCAAAGTCAGAGAAAATTTCACAATTTTGAAAAATGAAACACCCTATTATCCCATAATAATTATTAGAGCAAACGATACCTAAAAGGTATGCCGTCTCGCCAGTACCACTCAGCTCAGCGAAATGGTCGCATATGACGCTGTTGTCCCATATAAACGCGTCGTGAGTGGCACGCACCGCCATACGATGCGTCAACGTTTAATATTTGATTTTGGTCGTCGCAAATCTGAAACCGAATTTCAAATTATAGTTATTTCCTTTGACTATTTTTCAAACCATATTCAAATTAATAATGAAATAGCTATAGATAATAGATACAGTTTTTTTGTACCCAATTAGAATGAAGTAATAATGATGATGTTGAATGATGTTGCCGTGTGGTGACGGCAGTAAGAATACATTTGTCACCACCCCAACTCCTCTTGTGGGTGTCGTAAGAGCCGACTAAGGGATTGAAGGATCACTGACCATTCTACAAGATTGATGATGGGTAGCAGGGTCATCATACTGCGATCCCATTACTGCGATCGCCAATCCGCTTGCCCAGCGTGGCGATTATGGACAATTACCTCCTAATGCGTCTATACGCATAGTTTAATAGGAGAGGCCTTCGTCTAGCACTGGACTAACATAGGCTGATGATGATGATGATGATGATGATGATGAATAATGATGTTATTTACAGGCCACACTTGGTACTCGAAAGTTTTGTATATACATTAAGAATACATGTGTTTAAGGTGGGCAAATGATAAATGCATTTTAACAAAGGAGATCGAGACAAAAGTGAATTTATCACTGGCCCACCCTATATTTATTTATTTAAACATTATTGCACAATAAAAAAGTACTTATGGCGGACTTAACGACTTAAGGCATTCTCTACCAGTCAACCATTGGGCTAAAATAAAGGTTTGTATGGTGCAGGCTTTTGTATTCGAAAAAAAAAAAGAAAATATCTAGATACTTGAAGATGTATCCAATACTATGCACTTACATCAATACTTTTTATAATATACCATATTCCACCAAAAATGCTGGAAATCGTACGATCTCTGCTACCAACAAAGTAATACCATGCAAATAATCAATCACACAATTTGTCAGATGAGTTCTTGCATAATATCCGCTTGAAGGTGAACTTAAGTCTGTGCCTTTCTGATGTCGAGTGGAAGTTATGTATGGTATTCTAGGTAATAAAATAATATTATTTACCATCTGTACGTTCAACAAGTGAAAATGTTTACGGTTGAAAAACCTTTCCTCAAAATCATGTGGTCTGTGGTGAGCCACGTGGGTGCAGTCTATTGCGCCACACACTCCCGGGATTCCAAATTGAAAAATCTGCAAAATAAGATTCTTGTATGAAACTGTTAATTACGCAATTGTGTATATGTATAAACTTATAACATTTGAATACAATTTCTTATTTACTGGATCTTATTTATTTGTGACATTCAAATCAAATTACCTATTTTATTAGTAAATATTTTGATTAGCGTTTTTATTTTTTTCCCAGTTATCACACTACTTAATACTGTATAAATTATAGATATTGGATATCATATACCAAAGAAAAATAGACCAAGATCTGATGCCGCTTCGCTTGGCCACTCGGTCTTAGCAACCACCAGTCAATTTTCTCGGGTATATGCAATCCCTCACAAGGCTAGGCGCCTTTGACCATACTCTAAGGGAAAGCAATCACCATTGTCACTAAAACCACCTCATACTTTTGCATATTAGCTCTTCACAAGTATCCCCACTGACAAGTTAAATTCAAGAATATGTGGTTTAAAAGAAGTTTCTTACGAATACGGGCATTAAGTTATGTCTGAGTTGTTTTATTTTAGGGTGTAACCATGTAACATTAAAATGTATTCTATTTATAGTATTTGTTTATTGTAATGTTTAGTTACTTTAGTTTTTTCTTATAATATTGACTCCACTGATCTCTATTTATTCCAATGCAAGAGAAACCCCCCTGCTACTCATTAATTATCTGCTTACAACTCGCACACATAGAATTTTTTGTTGTAAAATTAAATAAGAAGTTAATGTACTTACCCTGCTTTAATGGAACCCCGTGCTGCCTGTGTTTGGGGGAATTGGATATGCCTATGTGTCAGAGTTGGGTTGTTTAAGGCAGTAGTAACTTCTTTTAGGCACTCTGATACCGCTTGTTGGGACATCGGCACCCATTGGTCTCGCCCCACTCCACCCTGGTAATCGCCCCTACCATAAAATTTTCATGATATTAAAATCTGTAAAAAATAATGTTAACATTAAAAAAATTATATCAATTTTATGATCACTACACCTAATAAAAATAATTGTTGTTTTGTCAATAATACCTATGTGCCCATCTATGGCTAAGTGGTAGGGTTTAAGTGGTAAAGGTAAAGAACATATAAGGATTGTGTAGGTATTATGAATATTATGATTACCAATTTCAGATCATGAATATACATTCAGGTTAGTTCTTGTGGAAAGGCACCCGCCTTTTCACTAGAGCTAATATCACATACTTATGTGAACCTTCTAAACCTATACTATAGACCTTTAAATGTTAGGTATTAAGTCTCATTCTCATTACAGCACCAATGTTCAGTATACTTAGGCTAGTTTTTTGGCCATATAAATACACATTCAGAAATGTTTTACCTTATCCACAGGGTCGATTCCACGGCTATGCCATTAGGGCGGCATCAAGGGCACCACATCGGCGCACAGAGTTTCTAACACCTCCCGGGTGACCCGAAAGGTGTTGATGAACTCTGGGTCAGGCAAATGAATAATTTTTGAGGTCTCCCGGGTATGCCGTCTCCGAGCAGCCTGTTCCCTTCTTTCTTCATCCAAAGCTTCTTGTAAGATGAACAATCTTGCAGCCATTTTTACTAAAACTAAATATCGCGATTGTAAACCGTTCGTTAGGTGCTTTCTATCTCCTAAACATAAGACGTATTTCATTAAAACACGTTTACTACTTACGCAGCGAATTCCGCCTTGTTGTTAGTATTCAAAACGCCTACCAAATACAACAGAAAAAAATATCTCGAAAACAACGAAAGCAACGCACAATACTCACATACGACAACGACACAATGACGATATCATATCATGTCATAACGGTCATAAATGTCATAATCATAATGATCGAATAATTACCATGTGATGAATTACAAAAACCGTGAATCACGCTTCGAAACATAGTTTTCAATGAAGTTTCTAAAACACGTGCAAAGCAATATATTTACTCTTTTTTTCTAAGCTCGAGATCATAACAAATCACTAAAATTAAAGACTTATTTACTATTACAAAAGTCGTGAGAAAATGAAAAAGTGGCGTGTTTCGGCAACATTGAGATCATCGAAAGAAGGACGTTAGCTCAATAGTTGCCGGCATATTTGACGTTTCTTTACGTAGTAAGTACTGTCAAAAACTCCGCATATTGCCTTTCGTGGTAGCGTTTACGGACCGACTTCGTTACATTCACGTACTTCGTGGCCGCAATCAAGAACGAAAGAGTTTCCGAGTAGCGTTTTTGACAGATGAGCCTCGAAATTAACGAACTACGTGTTTCGCGGTAGCGCCCCTGGCCTAAAATATTGAAATTCTATTTTATTTGGAAGAGAATTGATTTTGTAATGGATTACGATTATTACACGGTCATCGAACTGAAGACGGAGCTATAAAACAGGCGCGCAAAGTCACTGGTATTAAAAATAATTACTTTAACTTTGTTAATTTCATGAAAATTGACTTGGAACTATTTTATTTATTTATTTTAGGTAACAATATGCCTAAAGTAATGGTTTTCAGAATAAATAAACCTACAAATATGTTGAAAATTAAATGCGCGTATTTATTTTGACAGTTCGTTAAACGGTCGGGTCAGTGCTGCCATCTCACCTCCCCATAGCGGCAGAAAAAGTATCAAAAACCCTCATTCACCATTTATCTCACGTCATGAGGAGGGAGGGGTCACTGAGATAAAGTTGTTTATTAACTCTTTTAGTTTGATGCTAACTTTTACTTTGTAGTATTGTGCGTTGTAAGGATTCGGGCTATCTATCTAAAGTTAATAATATGGCAGCTTCTTCTGAACTTGTGAGTCTTGATGAGCTTGTAGCGAATTCACTCTCAGGTTTGGCCTTGGAAGAATTTAATAGAATTCACTACGGGAGAACGGATCACCACACAATAAAAGTTAAAGATAGCAACGTCAAATTTGCTGCGGAAAATTCCTTTGACATTGCCGCATATGAATTTCCTGCGAAGTCAGAACAGACTAGAAGTCCAAGACTGGTGAAAGTGGGGGTAGTTCAACATTCAATTAGTGCAACTACCGATAAACCGATAGTTGTGCAAAGAGAGGCTATATTCAGTAAAATCCGGAAACTTATTACTGCAGCTGGAGAAGAGGGTGTCAATATCTTATGTCTACAAGAAGCATGGAGTATGCCATTCGCGTTCTGTACGAGGGAGAAACAGCCATGGTGCGAGTTTGCAGAATCTGCTGAAGAAGGACCAAGTACCCAATTTTTAAAGGAGCTGGCCATTAAATATAACATGGTCATAGTGTCCCCAATCCTAGAAAGAGATGAAGTACATGGGGAAACTATATGGAATACTGCTGTAGTTATCAATGAACTGGGTAAAGTTATTGGAAAGCACAGGAAGAATCACATTCCTCGTGTAGGTGATTTCAATGAATCCACCTACTATTTTGAAGGCAACACTGGTCATCCAGTTTTTGAGACCAAGTATGGCAAGATTGCTATTAACATTTGCTATGGACGGCACCATCCTCAGAACTGGATGATGTTTGGCATAAATGGTGCAGATATTGTGTTCAATCCATCAGCAACAGTTGCTGGCTTGAGTGAGCACCTGTGGGCAGTGGAGGCTCGCAATGCTGCTATTGCCAACAGCTACTTCACTGCTGCTATCAACAGAGTGGGAACTGAACAGTTTCCTAATGAATTTACTTCAGGAGATGGAAAGCAAGCTCATAAAGAGTTTGGCCATTTCTATGGTTCAAGCTATGTGACTGCCCCTGATGGATGCAGAACTCCTGGCTTGTCTAGAGTCAAGGATGGATTGCTTATTGCCCAAATGGACTTAAACCTATGTCGTCAGATCAAGGATAAATGGGGATTTACAATGACACAGCGTCTGGATCTATATGCTGATAGCCTTGCCAAGGCTATTAAGCCTGACTACAAACCTCAAATTATTCGTAATAATTGAAAATCTCATGTTACATCTAAGATGAAAATGAATTGGCTGTAAATTGACTATGAATTGTTACAGTTAACCTGTTATTTATCTTTGTTTATATTGTTACATTGTTTATTATTTGATTGTTGATGTTTATTTTTACTATGTTGTAATTTACTTTTATATAATATACCATGTATTCTTACAAATCTTTTTATTACATTTCAAAAAAAGTGTATAGGATGAATAAAACTATCATGTATAAAACATTGTGTAATGAGAATAATACAGAAGTGAGCTATACATAAATATAGGGGCTAGAATGGGGTACATCCAGTTAAATATGAAACAGTCATTATAATTTATAGATTCAAAATCTATGAAAATGCACTGCATTTCAAGGATATTTCACAACTAATAGTAGTAACTATTTCACTTCTATCACTTT
>JALPQI010015362.1:0-37683 GCA_025490895.1 Thaumatotibia leucotreta
CATTATTTTATGTTGATATAAATCATGAGTGGTTATGCGTATGCAACTTCTCTACGAGCTTTTTGTCTATCGTGATGAGACGAGCGCGGCATCCGCGGTTCTTCTTCACACAGATCCACGACGCGCGAGGTGGTCGGCTGTAAGTCCACATGTTGAAGCTATAATTGCCGAATATGATCTTGGGCTTTCCGAAACGCGACAGAGTAAACAATAGCTCCGGATCTGGAAGAAAATATAAGTTTGTAAATATGTTGACTCATTGACTCGATGACTCATTTTACACTTTCAGTCTTTTTGCAGTAATTATCAAAATACCTACAATTGTTCCTAGTGACAGAGAGAAAAATATATGATTTTTTTTTATTGTGCATATCATATTTATATGTCTACTGTAAGAAGCAGGGGCCTCCTCGAAGGCACTAGGCTAGGATTGTATCGCGGGATACCAGTTATTTGGGTTATTGTCAGTCGGGAAACGTCGGTGACGTCAATCGTTTTATTCCAAAATTAGTACCGATCGATGTCCACCGAAAAGACGATAACCTAAATCTGACAATGACCCATGTTTGTCATCCAATAGGACTTGATGAGGAAATAATAAACATGTATACCCAAGTAAGATTCCATTTCAATGTTAATGCAATAAAATTATACCGAACATATTACAGTTTTGGAATTTACGCATTTACATTTGGTACTGATTGTCAAAGACTTGATCACTGACTTGAAAAACAACCACAACAACGAGCTACCGAAAATAGGGTACCGGCCGACCTAATGCCTCGAGGTCCGCGGCCCGCGAATATTTACGGTTTGCGTGAAAACCAGCTTTGAATAGAGCTTTTAAGATTCTTTAAGAATATAATATTTAAAGAAACATTTTTTTATGCCTGGCTCCTATTAGTTTTTTTTTCAATACCAGACAAAATTATTCGTTTCAATAGTACTAAGTATATTATTTAAAAACGTTTCTGGAATATTTCTTCTGTCACTACTGTTACGGTTACTGTGACTGTGACGGTTTTCTACGTACTCTATACATATACCTATGATTAGGCAAATAATTCTTATAACTATTTAGTAATTATTTTAATATCAGCTTTATTATAAACGAAATCCTCTAAAGTTACCGATGGCTGAATTAATTCCATAGTAAGGCAAGACATTGTCTACACATAACAGATTCATTCATTAATTAATTTATTATATTTATCCGTATATTCAGACTACAAACTTAGCACATGTTTAGCTTTCAATGAGTATGTTCATTCATAGATTTAACGACGACATTGTCGACAGTGACCAGCCTCGCGCGACACGACACATTCTTCACGCATGTCCACGATACTTTGGGCCCCTTGCTCCCGGACCACCGGTTAAACCGGTAAGGTCCAATTTGTATTACCGGTTTACCATATCGAGACGTGATAAATTGTGGTTGCGGATCTGAAACACAACAGGCGCCTCTAATAGTCGGGTTCTATAATTGTGATTCCAGAGATGAAAGTTTATCATAATTATATTAACCCTTCGTCTGTGTGTGATAAGGATTCGTACCTACAATAGATATTGAACTCAAATCATTCCATAATTTGAATTCAAAATCCTTTGTACTGAACTGATCCTTAGCAACCACAAACGAGGGGTTGAGATATCAACAATAGCTAGATGTCCATTTCGGTGAAGTAGTAAATAATATGCAATAATTCGGGATCAATAAATCAATACCCGTGTCTAAAACATCACTTATTTTAATAAAATGTCGGTGAAATCCCACACTCGTGTTGTCAAAAGTTCTGAAAAACAATATACAAGTTTTCAGAGTCAGATCGGATCTGAATCTTTGTCGATTCGGTGTACGGTTCTGGATATATTTTCGAGCTTCAATGGTTGTGTTCGTGCATGGTCTTAACGATGACATCGTCAATAGTGACGACTCTCGCCCGACACCTGCGCGGTTGCTGGTTGCTACACACCCACGAAATTCTTGGAGGTATGCTGCCACTCCTTTTGTTGAACCGGTACTCTCCTAACTGAAGAACTCTCCTAGTCCCAAACCGGGAAGTGGTGAAACATGTTTGCAGATCTGAAGCAATGAAAGGTCTTGTAACACATTGTTGACATAACGATGTTTATTTATACACGGTGGAATTTAATCGGTGATCAGGAACCCATTTTTCTAATTCAGTAATCGATGGCGGTCACGTTTATGTAGTACTTAAGTGGAACCAAGTTTTTTTTTAGCATAACAAATTTTGAGCAATAACCACTCACATGCTTTAATTTTTGCGATAGACTCTATTCCTATGTAAAATAAGAGCGATGCATGGCTGATAGTTTGAAAAGAGGTATTAAACTTTTCAGACTAAACCATTAGTAGGGTGACAATAAATTTTAATTAAAGTTTAATTTCAACATAAAAATTTGTTATGCTAAAAAAAAAACTTTTAACTCCACTTAAGTACTACATAAACGTGACCGCCATCGATTACTGAATTAGAAAAATGGGTTCCTGTTCACCGATTAAATTCCACCGTGTATACCTCTGATGCATGTAGAAGTTAGCCAAACGTATAAATAAAGGTTGAATGTTAGTAAAATAAAATATCTTAAATTAGAAAAGCAATACTACCTAATTATACTTAATATTAATAATTGTCAACTGAAATAAATGCCACATTCCGAAAAAAATAGGTAAGACCTAACCCGATGGATATCAAAGCGGGAAACCTAACGGTAAGGGTATCAGCCGCGAATGCTGGCTCCGCTGGTTTTGGTATTTCTTTAGTATAAGACATCCATTTCAGTTTAGAAAGACGACATAAAAAAACAACTTTTCCGAATATTTTACTATGTTTTATGAACCAATAAGCAAAAAAATTCTACAAAATATGATTAGTGTATACATAATGCAAACTTTTTACTTTACTTTAACTACTTTCGTATGGAGTTAAAAGTAAAAATGAGTTTCACTTTTACATACTTCAAATACTGTACATTATGTAACAGTGAAACTCGTGAACTGGAAGACACTATGAATATAACTCCTTGATTCAATGAGTGTGTTCGTTCAAAGATTTGACGATGACGTCATCGATGGTGACGATCCTGGCGCGGCAGCCGGCGCCGTTCTTGACGCAGGTCCAGGATGTGCGCGGAGCCCTGCTGCCGCTCCAGCGGTTGTAGCGGTACTCGCCCAGCTGGATCACCGGGTTGCCGCGGCTGCTCGTCGTGAAAACCGGTTGCGGCTCTGAAAATAGGAACATACTCTTCTACCTTTAAGTCGACTCTTGACAAATTACCAATTTAAAAAGGATGAATGAGAGGAGGAGGAGGATCTAAATAACATAAAATTATGACAAGTATTAAAACTATGTAAGTTTTTGAATGGACAACTTATTTATTTCATGAAACATAAAAAGTACTACAAACTTATACACAAGTTAAACCAATACCCATAACCATATGAAACAGTTATATCAAAAATCATTAATATTCAACGTTTAATTAAAATGATTATTTCATAATCATTAACTTTATTATAATTACAATTAACACCAAATCAGATTTCGAAAATACAGTAATGGAAATAATTGAAGTTTTATCAGCCTATCTACCTAGCTACTTATCCCTAGTAATCCAACAATTTCAGTATTCAATAATAAGGTCACTTGTCCTAATTTTAGATCTAATACGAAGAGTAAAATGTAATAAACAAACATACAAGAAGCATTTCAAGTGGGTATACTAGGTATACTACACACGGGGTGCAGGGCTGGTTCCTCCTCGTGGTGCACCCTGGGAGGGGGAGGATAGCCGCTCAGTTGCGCGCTTGCTATCTTCCCTCTGCGAATACCAGCCAAACGTCGTGGGGTAGGGGCGTTTGTCCTCCCATGGCGAGCTGCGGGGTAAGGGCGTTTGTCCTCCCGCAGCCAAGAGGGTGGGACCGAAGCACCGTGTGACGGTGGCGGTCTCTGCTTCCTGGGGGCTTGGGGAAGTGGTGAGGGTAAGGCATGCTGGTTATGCTACAGTGTGTCTTTCGGTGAGGGTTCGCCCTAGGGCGAAAGTGCCGGTGGAGTCGTGGTGACATGTTCGCGATCCCATGGCTTCACCACTACGGCACAGGGGTTGGCAGCATCCCAGAGGTTTAGTGGGTAGGCTAGTCTTTAGTGGACTAGAGAGCCCCACATAACCAATGCGTAATATTCGGCTCTCACCCCCGGGGGCCTTATGTTACGTAGTGGTATGCAATTCAATGCATTCCTCTGGGTTATCAAAAAAAAAAAAAAACAAAAAAAAGGTATACTACACACAATTGACATAATTTTGATTGATATTGATCCCACACCTATATTTTTGTAAATTAGTTTCAAATACAGTCAGCAAAAAATATGGTTTACCAATTTTTGACTTTATTGCCACTTAATTAAATCGAAAAGTGGTAAATCACATTTTTGGTTAATTGGTACCTACGTGGCCAGGCCCAACAATTAAACTATAAATATAAACCCAAGAAAATGGTGGGCAAGACATTGAAAATACAACCGGGTAAAAAAAGTAGAACAGCAGAGAGAAAAACGCCTTGGAGAAGGCCTATATATACTCGTATATATATATATATATATAAATTAATAACGTTTTTAAAACATTCTGTACTCATATTTTATGTAAGATAAGAAAAACGGCTTAACTTATATCAATATCAAAGTGCTTCAAACGCTTTCACATCTGTGAAAATTACAATGAAATTACAATTCAAATCTCAGAATTACACTAGGTAAACCACTTTTGAAGAACGCAAATGCTTTTAAATATGTAACTAATACAGTAATACTATATGGTTTTATGTAAGTAATACGGTATACAAATACATACTCGTATTTACCTAGAAAATGCATGACAAAGTGACGATTTCGGCCACTTGCAAAAAATTCAATATACTTGGTAAAAAGAGGCAATACGAGAATTAACCCCTCGTCATGTGGTCTGTCAAAATTGTACCACTGTAAAACAGACCCTGAAAATAATTCTAATTTCCAATTAAATTGGTGACAGACGGCTTTTCGGGTCGTCTCCTCAGTTGCAGTGCTCCTGTATTAATAGATAGACGTTTATGATTAAATCATAAATTTTAGGCGAGTTAGTATTTTATAGCACAACTTCATCCATGATTGTGTTCATGCCATTCAGTAACAATGATGTCATTAATGGTGGTAAGCCTTGCTTTGCAGTATTGTTTCTTGACACAAGTCCAGGTGACCCGGTTGCCCTTGCTGCCGCACCACCGGTTGTACCGGTACTTCCCGAGCTGTATGACTGGCTTCCCGTATCTCGAAGTGCCAAATATTGGTTGGTCATCTGAAACAATCAGAGTATCTCAGAACCCTGTTGTTGATGCCCTGTAGATGCTTGAAATCCATAATGAAGAATAAAACTTAAAATTAAATAATCAGCAGCTGCAAGAACAAATTATTTATCTAATATAAATTAGTTTACTTCAAAAAATTGTACATTGCTGTTAACTGTGCGGGTCGATAAAACTACACACTTCTACGAGGGGACGAGGTCAATACTTACTTTATATTATTTTTTTATCATACCTTCCACAAATTGAAATAAAATCCAAAAAAGCCCCATGGGGCGGCGTATTCTGATTCTCAAAACCTCACAGTAAATGGGAATGCAATTATTTTTTGCCCATCCTGTACAATACAATAAAATCATGTTGCATTTTGTTATTTATTCCATTATAGATGCATACGAAGTCCAAAAATGTTTTATTATGTCAATTTACCAGTAATCTCAAATAAAGCAACATTTATTTTTAATGAACATGATTAATATATTTATTAATAATAGTGTCTTCATAAGTGACAAGTCGCGCCTGGCACTCGGGGTACCGGGAGCAAGCCCACGTGATCTTCGGCCCGGCGCCAGTGCTGCGTTTGTTGAACCGGTACTTTCCCAGCTGTATAACAGGCTTCCCGTAACGAGAGGTTAGAAAAATAGGGTTCATATCTAAAAAACAACATTTTTTAAAGCAGTTAATTAAGTGACAAGATAACATATATTATTACCTAATTTTATAATCTAACAGCTAAAGAAATAAGTAGATTAAGTAAATATACATATACAAATCAAGTAATGAATATGACGCATGTGTAATTTTCTTTTTTTTTGCGAATACAAAAGCCTGCACCACACTAACCTTTCTTTTTGCTCAATGGTTGACTGGTAGAGTACTTTGGTACTTTTTTATTGTGCAATAAAGTTTAAATGAATAAATGTGTTAACTAATTGGGATGCACTGTTATTGATATCAATTTTAAACATTGTTTAGTAGATTTCATACTTTATAGTAGTGTTGGATTCCTCTCAGTCGCTTAAAGGTAAGCTGGAAAAGACCCCTTAAAGTTTGCCTCACTCGTATTTCCTCTGCTACAAGTATGTACCTACTTGTTTTGTGCAATAAAGTGTTTTACTACTAATAATAATTCGTTCTCATATTTTGGCAGTTATATAAATACATACACATGATCAAAACAAAATATTTATTAAAACTTAAAAGTACAGTAATTTATTGGATCTCTTGCTTATACAGAGCAAAATATAAATCAAATCAATATTTTACAAATAATACACAGTTCTGGATTCCATTCATCATTCGTCTTCAATGCGTGTGATCATGTAATGCACGAATTATGCGGCCTTCCAAGGTGACGAGGCGTGCCGGGCAAGTGGGATACCTAGTGCAGCTCCAGGAGATTTTTGGAGGCATACAACCACGTCTCTTATTGAATCGGTACTTGCCTAACTGTATAGCGGGTTTCCCAAAGCGAGATGTAACGAAAACTGGTTGAAGATCTAAAACAAGTGCAGAGTATTCATACATTTACTTTAGATAATTTTATAAGCTCGGTCTCGATCGAAATTTATTCGATGCGACATTTTGTAATCAATTTTACATGTATTTATGTTAATTTATTTGCAAGAATGCCTTATCCCACAAGTCCGCATAAGTTTTTTAGAGGAAACACTATCTAATTAATAATAGCCATCCAACGCGGAAATGTTGTGAGCGTTGGGCACCTTTGCACCGGAAGCGTTAAGGAGCGGATTGACTACGAGTATTTTTACCAATTTGTTTAATGTTTAATTTATTTATTTTTTAAATTCAGTTTTTTTTTTTAGGTTAATTGTAATTTTTTTTATAACTAATTGTATTAAGTAATAATATGTTCTTGTTCCACTACAAATCCAAACATCTCATTACAGGCTGCGAAACGAAAGAGGCATTAGTATTGATTTTGTGAACCTGTATCAAATTAATGGTTATGTTCATGTAAATAATTAATTATAACATTATCGACGGTGTACAGCCTCGCTCGACACTTGGGGTTTCTCACACAAGTCCACACAACCTTGGCGCCTTTGCTCCCGCTCCATCGATTATATCGATACTCCCCTAACTGGATAACCGGATTACCGTAGCGGGAAGTGATAAAAGTTGGCTGGAGATCTGAAATAGCTTCAATACTTATACACGACCATAAATACAAATATCATATAATCTACAAATCGGATGAAAAAATATTTTTTTGCTGTTTGCGATTATTCTAGTACGTCTCATGTTAAATTGAAATAAAAAAATTGATCAGTCAATATAAAAATGTAACACGTATTTAATAAAAAAAACCCAGCGAAAATACTTACAGTCATTTTCATAAAGGCCGTAGCAGGATAAGGGAGCATCTTACGTGCCTTAAGAGCTTTTAGGGCAATAAAAAAATATATACATTAAAGCAAACATTAGACCCACAACATAACCCATGAGAAACACTTTCTTAATAATGTCTTGTCTTTTATTATAAAATAGATCAAGATTACAGATTATTCGTCAAAGACTTAAACAAACCCTCATAATTGTCGCCATAATTACACATTGATGTACAGGTACATACATAAATTATCATAATATTCATAACAGATATACTTAGGTAATCATAATATCATAATAATGATTATGTCACATTTACGTTTTCACTTTAAATGCGATCTAACAATATTCAAACATTTTCATTTTTATGGAATTTTTCCAACTTCTTTCCACTATATTATGAAATCGAAATCAGAAAAGGATTCGAAAGTACTGTTGATACAACAAATGGCACAACTTTTACCAAGATAAAATATTTTAAAAATAAAAATAAAACCGCCTTCAAAAATTCGCCCGAACTAAAAAGTTAAAAATAATTTTGGTTCCTACTTCTTAGGATTTCCTACCCAAACCTTTAAACCTTTTACCCTATTCATTGAAATAAAACATTATGGCTAGGTACCCTACAGATTTCTTAGAAGTCGGTGCCAAGCCGAATACGTTCATAGGTATATATTAGATAGAGCTTTGTAACTTACTGTCACTCCGATTACGCTTTTATCAACCGAATGGTCTGCCTCAGTCATTTTCATGAAAGCATAACCGGAGTGACAGTAAGTTACAAAGCTCTATCAAATACATATAAGTACTCGCGAAGTGAACATATTTGGCTTGGCACCGACTTCTAAGAAATCTGTAGGGTACCTAGCCATAATGTTTTATTTCAATGAATAGGGTAAAAGGTTTAAAGGTTTGGGTAGGAAATCCTAAGAAGTAGGAACCAAAATTATTTTTAACTTTTTAGTTCGGGCGAATTTTTGAAGGCGGTTTTATTTTTATTTTTAAAATATTTTATTTTTTGCTTTTTAGTAGTGTAAATATAAAATCGTTATTCAGTATGCTCTAAATACTTATAATTAGAATATACTGCACTGTAGTAGGCCATAAAACCTGAACTGGCGAACTTATATGAATACAAAAACAATTTCAAAGGTAACAGACTTAGCATGCCAATATTATTTAAAGAATCACTAACCGCTAACCGACATGTCATAACTACTAAGCAAACACTTGAATAGATCTCGAAAATGTATGACATTTGTTATATACAAAGAATGATCCTCCAACCCCTAATCGTTAAGGAGTTATTCCTTTCATCATCAGCTCACCAACATGAGACTATGACCACCTAAAGGCAAATACTCGAATAGCCTCCAAAATATATGAAATATGTTATATTTAAAGAATTATCCCCCAACTCCTAATCTCCAAGGAGTTGTACCTTACATCATCAGCTCACCAACATGAAAGGATGACCACCTAAAGGCAAATACTCAAATAGCTTCCAAAATATACGAAATATGTAATACTTAAAGAATTATCCCCCAACTCCTAATTGCTAAAGAGTTGTACCTTCCATCATCAGATCACCAACTTAAGATGTTCATGACTAGATGCAAATACTTGATTAGTCTTCGAAAATAAATGAAAAATGTCATGTGTGCCTACAACATTTGAAGAGTTCCCTCGATTTCTCCAGGATCCCATCATCAGATCTGGATTCGGTGACAATGGGACCAACTAGACGGTATACCCTTTCAAACAAAAAAAGAATATTTCAAATCGGTCCACGCGTCTTCGAGTAATCGGGGAACATACATAAAAAAAAAAAAAAGATTTCGACGAATTGTTAACCTCCTCCTTTTTGAAGTCGGTTAAAAAGAGTTTTTTATAGATGTAGTGAGTGATTAATTAATATAATGTATTGTATGTAAGTCTCTGCCCTTAAACTATGAATATCTCCTAGATTGACTTATACACTATTGTGTCAACAGTACTTTCGAATCCCATTCTAACCAGTTTGATAATAACTCAGTAATGATTATGTTCACGCTTATACTTGATAATAGTTTGTCCATAGGTGACGACAGAAGCCTTGCAGCCAGTGCGTGCCTTAATGCAGGCAAACCGACTGCGGTTGTTGTAACTCCTCATCTTACTGAAGCGGTAGTGGCCTATTTGGAGAACTGGATTACCGTGACGAGAAGTTGAAAACGTCATTTCAATGTTTTCTGTAAATAAATATTTATTTCTATAACACAGTTCAGCATTTAAAATTAACGAAATAGGTAAGTCTTGTAAAACATAGTTATGAGACTGAAAATAAGCATGGAAATTCCTGTAATGGTTTATTAATACTGTATCATTGGCGGTGTAGCAAACATTTACCTATCTAATTTAACACTAGCGACAGCATATTATAAACATAAATTATTTTTAATAATAAATAAAAATGTCTTAAAAACGCTATCATAATTCATATATTATATGTTTGCATAATTTATCCCAGTATAGACTCTCATCTCTCTCTCGACTAGATGCCGTGTGGTGACGGCGGTAAGAATACATTTGTCACCACCCCAACTCCTCCTGCGGGTGTCGTAAGAGTCGACTAAGGGATTGAAGTGTCACTGACCATTCTACAAGATTGATGATGGGCAGCAGGGTCATCATAGTGGACACATCCAATCCGCTTGCCCAGCGTGGCGATTATGGGCATTTACCTCCTAATGCGTCTATACGCATAGTTAATAGGAGAGGCCTACGTCCAGCAGTGGACTAATATACGCTGATGGTGATGATGATGATGAGACTCTCAATATTAGATTTCTTGCTCTCACCATTAAGCGTATTTTCGCATCCATCCTCATCAGCTAGGAGGTTCATCTAGTTCAATGTCTTAAATCACCCTTTTTACTCGTAAGTATTACGTTTTCTCGCTTGCGCTTAATGAGTGTGATAGTTCCTGGATTTGACGACGACGTTGTCAATAGTGGTGAGCGTGGCGCGGCAGCCCTGCTGGTACTTGACGCAGGTCCACCGCACCTGCGGCCCGCGGCTGCCGCTCCAGCGGTTGAAGCGGTACTGCCCCACCACTATCACGGGATTACCGTAACGCGTTGTCTCAAACGATATGCCTGTAAGAATTCGGGCTTATTTGCTTGTATACTTCTATATAAGCGACTGAACTGTCACTAGTGAAAACACATCCAATAGTAAGCGTGAAATAAGCCTATTTACCTAAATGCAATGAGCACACCGATCCCATGCACGGTTTATGTTCGGTATACTAGTAGGTACAGAATTTTTAATTAGTGATTTGAGTCGGTTATTTTTATATGGACTCAACCTTTTATATCGAAACGGTTATTTAATGCAAAGCATAAACGGTTTTGCATTTCCTATTAGTAAGAGAAGATCGGGAAGACATTCTGAAAAATATCGCCGTAGGACCGCAGACAGGATCGGGATTAGTCGTCAGGCGTTAGTCAGAAATTGATATCCATATAATTTACTGATATAAGCATCAATGGTCATAATTTTTGTTAAGTATAACGATTAATAGATCTAACATTACTAACCTATAACATTACATACTCTAATTACAAAAGGTATAAAATTGCTGACTATAACATTCAAAGGTCTATCTATAATTTTTTAGAAATATTTTAAGT
This sequence comes from Thaumatotibia leucotreta, assembly GCA_025490895.1. Lineage (NCBI taxonomy): Eukaryota > Metazoa > Arthropoda > Insecta > Lepidoptera > Tortricidae > Thaumatotibia > Thaumatotibia leucotreta. The sequence goes on from JALPQI010015362.1 coordinate 11,392, forward strand.
CATACATTTGAAGGATCAAATGGTTCTTACTCATATTGTTTTAATAACTTACCGAATTTCTTCCAAAAAATTGAATATAAAATACGAAATTTATAACTTTCCTTAATTTAAATTATTAAATGTATGGACTATGATGCAACTTAGGAAACTTCCTTACCTACTCAACCCTAAGGCAGGTCAGTTTAGGTACGACGACGAGCGAAGCGAGGAGGAGTGTTAGGTTGAACTGTGACCACAGCGCGCGAGCCGAGCGAGCGAAGCGAGCGTGCCGCGGCAGCGGCCGGCGAAGCGCCAGGACCGAATTTTAAAATAATAATCTTACTAAATATTTACTTACTAAGTTTATTACCAACTTTACTCACTAAGTTTATTCGGTGGTGTAAAAAAATAAACATTTAATGCATTTATTTATTAATAACAAATAATAATTCATACATAAAACGAAACAAAAAAAATCGTTTTCATTACAACTTGCGAATATAGACGTTGTAACAGTTATAATAAGGAAGGTTATTGCTTTTAACATTCTGGAAATGATGCTGTATGGATTTTAAAAGTTATGGGCATCGACTTTTATGACTAACAATAATTATGACCTACATAAAACTGACCACCGATTTATGATATAAATTTTTATGACTTATGACAATATGACTAAAAAAAATTCGGACCTACAACGTTATTCGCTTCAAAAATCGAACTTCAAACTTTATGGGAACCAATAGAGACCCGACAGGATCACTACTAAACTAACAGAGCAATCAGAGCCGTTAAAAAAAAGTGTATCTGTGTGTATTTATAGGGTTTTCATGTAAGTACCCGTACCTATATGTATTATCTATTTTCCTTAACACGTTTTGCACGTCCTCCAAAGAAGACCCAGTTCATAAAAATAAACATTTAAAACTACAATTATTAAGTAATAATACATATATTTTAACATATTCAATCAGCATCGACCGTCATTCACAAAAAACATAACATTGTACTAATGTAACAAAACTCAAATATGAATTCACACTTATAGTGTTATTAAATAAAGCAAATTATATATTATTTATTTGACTTTTTTCTTACATTCACTAATAACCCTTTTGGTCAGCTATATAAAAATATATTCAGCTAATTATATTGTATTTAGCTTAATCTACAACAGCCTTTTCACAGCATTTATTACTTGTTTATTACTAAGGCACTTTTCCTTAAAACAATATATTGAAACATAACTACGCGTATGAATCATATAATATGACATACAACATATACGGCTCAAGTCTTAACAATCTTGCTGCAATCATAACAGACAAATAGTACTTAACAATAACAGGACTTAACTAAAACTCAAATGTCAACAAGTCAATAAGCTTTCAATATAACGACAAAATGCAACAGCAAATTAAATATAATTAAGTTTTACAAGGAACAGATACCTACTAAACATAGTGGAAATGTAGAAAAAAATCATTCAGCTTAATGTAATGATTGATCTGATGGGAAAACACAAAATCTCTTCGTTATTAAAGATTGTAAAGCATATTATCTGAGTCAAGTCGATATCTACAATTAAATACTCATTAAATTTGTTTAACGTTACTCACAACCGCAAATAACATATTTTCTGCCTCAAAATGTTATGACATTAAAGGTCCCTTACCTACCTACTATTGGTTGGTCCTACTTTATTTTTTAATGTTCCCACTTACATAAATTTAATATCAGACTCTGAAATTACACCTTAGAAGTCTATCAGTGATCATTCCTCATCTGTCAAATGGTTATGTTCGTTCTGTGTCTTGACGATAACGTCTTTCTCGGTGAAGATGGTCGCCCCGCAGCGGCGGTGGCTGCAGTACCAGCGGCACTGCTTGCCCTTGCTGTGGCTGGCGAGCCAGAACGTCTGCTTGCCGATGATGATGGTCCTGTTGCCTCGTCGAGTCCGACCGAATACGGGCACTGGAAAGATAAATTGCTGTCTAGCGAGTGCAGGCCAGTCGTGCGAACAGTACGGACAACTAACTACATTAGGGTTACTTACTGCAATAGGAAAATAGAACAAGAATTATTCTGTTACTGACTAAGATAAGCTAATATACCTAGTTAACAAATAACTACCTACTTACGCAACATAACTTTAACAATATAATCGCATGAAAACAAATCTTGGATTTCGATATATATTTGAAAACATGGAAGCTGTAAGGTCCTAGAAAAATATATCTGAATAAACTATTGTTGTTACTTTTCTGCCATAGAAAGGGACAACAGTTTCATGAGGCAAACGAATTGGCCGTCACCCACAACTTTTTTTTCTCAAAAATAATATGTAATATTCCCATAACATCTATTTATGTGTGTATGTGTAGGTAGTCATTGAAAGCGACCACAGATGTTGAACGCATATTAATGTGTAGTGTATGGTTGGTCGTTTCTCAATCATCGGATTACCGTTTCTGGTTGATTGAACCCAGGTTGAACCGAATACTGCAACTGGTACTATAAATTTTGCATTTTGCAATGTTAATGCCTTGTTGATAGAATAAATAATAGAGACGTTATATTAACATAAACATTTTAATGATTATGACCGTTTAGCACTTTTACAATCGAGTTTTCTAAAGTAATCAAAGAAGCGGGACAGCCATTTCTTCGTTTAATACATCTCCAGCGTTTCTTGAACCCTTCTCGGCTACTAAATTGGTTGTAGCGATACGGGCCCACAAGCAACACCGGGTTGCTACACTTGCTCATGACGAAAGTTGTTTCTAAAATTGTAAATTATTGTTTCGTTATAATTATACGTGGGCCAACCAACTTCTCATTAGAAAAATGCGGCAAATTCAAGTTTTGTATGGGTAGCCAACTCCTCGTTGCTACATTTTTTGCTGCTTTTTTCTTCTGCAAGCTGGTTGGCCAGAGTCTATAACTAAAACAATTAGGAATTACATCTGAATTAAAATAATGAGAACATGACATACAAGAACAAGACTAAGTATTTTATTCACACATTTGTAGCTGAATTGATAGAAATGACAACATCCCATTAACCAACACCAGGTTAGTTAATAACCAATACCGCTTCTAAACCCTTGCGAGACTCATGAAATGAATCCATCTTCTTTATGATTTATCAGTAATATAAACATGCCATCCTAGTTAAAATTACCATAAAAATAAATACTGCAAACGAATTCTGATTCTCTTTTATACATATGCCAACCCATTTTCAATATTCCTCAGTCTTTCTATTTAAAAACAATCTTCAGTATCACCTGATACGATGCGGAAAAATACCAAGAAACATACCAAAAAAATAATAAATTTAATTGTAATAAAAGTTACCATTTTATCATCTGTTTATATTTACTTATGACGCAAAAGTAGGTGTTACGTTATGTAACTATTATTTTGATATGTCGATATTACTCCGAAACTTGCACCAGCATATTATGGTTCCGCAGTGTAATGTGTAGTGTCTACAAATGAGCTGTCGTTATCCTTGGACGACGACAACGACGACGACGATGGATATACAACATGGTGTAAGGCGAATAATATCAGTAATTTGACCTGCAAGAGTACTAATAATACTAGTGCGGCAACCTTGGGATGTTCCGGTACATCTCCAGCAATTATTCTACCAATTGTAACCACTGACTCTGTTAAAGCGGTGAGGTCCTGCCGGCAACACCTGGTTACCAGACCGAGTAGTCTTACACTGGTTCTTTATTCTTTCGAATGCTGATTGTTTTTCACCTTATTTATATTATTTCGTTTTATTAAGTTGCGTTACTTAAAACACAACAAAAAAAGTTTATTGGTGGGTACGAAAATATCGCAGTAAACACGTATAATATGTAAAGTTAAAAATGTATTAACAAATATATAATTTCCGCAGTTAACACAACTTTTTAAGAGTAATGTCGAATAGTTTTCTATATAATAAAATATGTATATATCTATTAAGGCCATAAATTTCATTAAACGCCACAAGTGACCACCACAAGGCATGAAACAATATGATCTGAAATCAGTGATTATGTTCATCAAAGACTTTTACAACGGTACTTTCAATTGTGATCACATGGGCACGGCAACCAGTGGGCGTCTTGACGCATCGCCAACGCATTTTGGAACCTCTGTACCCACTGTCCCGGTTGAACCGGTGCGGGCCCAAGTGCAATGCCGGGTTGCCCGCACGAGTTAAAGCAAAAACTGCCTGTAGATCACTCGCTGGAACAATATTATCTGTCTGAATGGTGGTAAGCACATTATATCAACAAGATAATTCGCATGGAAGTAAAATATGTTGGTAACAGTTTATCAAATGTTAATTGATTTGACGGTATTTGAAAACCAACATAGCAAGCCTCTGCCAAGTCGTGTTAATACATTTCATAAACGGGACTTAAAATAAAACATTTTTTTAAATTATATTTGTATTAAAGTGCCTGGCGCGTTTGTACATCCTCTGATACACGTTAAGTCAAGATCAAAATTATCTATCGTTAAGTATATTAAAAGGTACTCTCAATATCCAAATATATACCGCCACCTTTCATTGAAAATAGTAACTTTTTAAGTGCTAGTTAAAAGTAACAGACTATCTTGAGTACATTATAACACTTACATGTCTACTAATATTTTATAATTTATATAGCTTAATTTATTCGGATAAAACGACTTCATTTACATTATCTGATACTGATAATGACTAACTCTACCTATTCATAATTCGCATTAAGCCTCGCCATGTATAAAATCTCTTTCAATTATTATGGAAAGCACCGACGTCATGGATCGATCACGAGATTCTATACGTAAACCATTTCGTTCAAAACGGTTCTACAAACTTTGTCCAACCGCCATGTAAAGTGGCATTGAACGTTTAAAGAATAATTTCATACCGGCATAAAATAACATTTAGACTTGATTAATTTGTTTAGTCAATAGGTAAATGACTTACTTAAGGTACCTAATTGATACCCTTAGATATAAATTTACTTATTACAACAATCGCTTCGATACGCTTGTCCAACGGCCTGAGGACAAACACTGTAAATTGATGTATCATTTCATTACTTATACCACAGTCTTAAATAAGTGTATAAAATAAAACAGATATTTAGTTAGTAGGTATTGCAAATGCTCGTGATATGCTTGAATACAAGTCTAAGTCTGATGACACCGCATGAGTTTTCGCATCAACGTGACATTAGCCATAGTAATATAATTGGCCCTAGTATTTTCTGCCACAAAGGGACGACGAGCTTATGTGATTTATTTATTATTGTGCTGCTGAATAGCATTTGGCGATGAACAAAAAATAATTAAGACGAAATGGGAGCTCTCTTTTTCCATACGAACGTATTCCCGTTTCCTCCCTTCAGCATTAAATCAAAAATAAAAAATCCTTTTATCATGTCTATACTCGTATTGTTCAAGACTGTATTTTGCTTTTTTTATAATATTATTATTATAAAACTAGAAGCCTCGACAAACAATAGCCAAATTTCAAATGCGTTTTCAGACACTCTTAAAAAATGTCGTACATTATCAAATAAAGGAAAACATACAGACATATTATTGGTATATTTTTTGGAGAAGGAAACAGGGGACTACGTAACCATATTTTCGCCAATTTTACGTAGGTGTTATCAGGCGAAGCTGTTGCGTTGTTGCGACAACAATAGTTTTTTTTAATACCTATTTTTATAAAAGCTTGCAGCTCCCATTTCTTCTTAAGCTTGACACGTTAGACTTAATAAACCTAAAGCTATAAGGTATGTAAAATAAGGTTTTGTTTTGACGAAATGTGAACCAAGCTTATTATTTCCAAGCACGCTCCCTAAGCGCTTAACTGTGCAATTTAAATCGCATTTTCACTTTTCATTTTTACTCTTGTATGTGGGTAATTTAAGTTTGTACCTACTAACCTGAATATGCCGAAAAACGTGACATAAAAATCTTCGCGGCTTTATTATTAGGCTAAGATTGCTTGTCCCCTCACAGTACGTGCTAGTCCAAATCCAAAGATAGAAGTTTAAACGTTCAAAATCGATTGGCGCTAGTGTGCGCCATCGGGTCGTGGAAGCCCCAGACGCGGACGATGGCGTTGTCCATGGTGTGCAGCGAGGCGCGGCAACCAGCTTTCGCCTTCACGCAGACCCAGCGCGTGCGGCTGCCGTACTTGTTCACGCGGTTGAACCGGTACTGCCCTATCATTATCACTGGGTTACCGCGCTGCGATTGGGCGAAGACGGGGTTCAGATCTGAAAATATAACTTTGGTTAATACCTACTCTAGAATTAAGGATTGATGATAACATGAAAATCGACTAGATGACACGAATTCACACTTAAATCACTAGCGAAATATTGACAATAACTTTTAACTACTTATGTGATTAGACAAAAAAATATTCCGGGAATTTAAATAAAAAGAATACTTACTGATTTTAAGATTTTAATGTTTTAAAAACTTATAATTATATGTTGTAATCATTTTAATTTGTAACATTTATTAACCAGAGCTACTTAGAGAATGAGCTACCAATGCTACTATCTAATCGGCAAATAATTTAGGGTGTCGCATATTTTACGAATTTTAGAAATTAATATAATAACAATAATGTATTGTTTTTCTGTTCTCGTAAAGTTCATTTTATGAATATTATAATAGAGTATAAGTTAATGCCACAGAAAAAAAAAACTTGAACAAAAAATTGGTAATTTTCATACATTATATAGGAAAATGACATGAAAGTCGGCAGGGTTGCAGTTACAGGAATGAACTGAAATTGATTTTCAGAGTGCTTTGAGGTAAAAGAAACCGATTTAGGGGTATGCGTAAATAATTCAAATTTTTTTTTAAATATGGGACACCCTAGCAAGTATTATATACATTTTCTTAAGATTACCTACAGTATAAATTCGAGTAGCGGAATTGAAAAATTCTTACATATATGAATAATTGAGGAACAACTATCTATACTTGGGTATTTTAATTTCAAAACTTTCACATAATACGATAGATAAAAAGGAATGTCACAATAATTCATAAAATTGTATAGGTTCAATAAATGCATTAGGTATCCAATTAGTAGGTACTTAAATAAAAAATATCAGGACAGATACATACAATGTGTGTAAAAAGTGAGCATATTCAGTTCATCTGCATAATTTGATTCATAACAGTTACGGTAATATTTATTTTTTGGTAGTCTCCGTAGCCTAGTTGGTAGTAAAGTAACCCCCACGCTTACGAAGCTGGAGATTCCGGGTTGGGATCCCTGCGAGTGCATTATTTGTGTATTTATTTATAGACAGGGTGTTTGGGATAACGATCTAGGAATTTCTGGAGGTGGTAAAGGAGACTAATTGGAAGAGTTTGAACCCTATTTACCTTAGTCCAATTTGTGACAGTTTTTTTTTTAAATCACGTTTTTCAAAATGTTTAGTTTTATACCAAAAATGTACTTAAAAAGTTAAATTTTAAACAAAATATGCAATAAATAGCATTGATTTTTTTATAATTAACATAACAATTAGTTGAGTAATAAATAAAAAATATTGAAGTCCCACTTGCCACACACAACATTTTTTTAAATAATTATTCTAGTTCATCATTACTGATTTCTAACAGTAAATTAAACTTTATCAGCCTGTGAAAAAAAGTAGTCGGGATACGAGTCTTCCTATTCGTGTAAAAACATGCTTGATTTTCTAGGTTTTGAATACAACAAAAAGTACAACAAAATAGCAATTAGTTTAAAAGTTATCGTCGATCAATTGTTGAACGCCGTCACCAAACAAAATACGTTTCTTGTAGTTAGTAGGCAAGTGTGAGTTCAATTTTTTTTTAGTAAAAAAAAACTGTCACGTATTGGACTAAGGTAAATAGGGTTCAAACTCTTCCAATTAGTCTCCTTTACCACCTCCAGAAATTCCTACATCGTTATCCCAAACACTCTGTATATCGTCGATTGCTTACCGTGGGACTAGGTCGATTTGTGTAAGATGTGAAATAACTGTATTTAATTTTCATCAAATATAATCAATCACATGAGTGATTTATGGTATAAATTAACAATTATGTTGTAAATGCATGTATACCTAGGGTTGTACTTGACGAAGGGTTAATTAGACAAAGGCTTAGACTACGTAGTTACAACAGCTATGCTTCACTAATATGTAAGCCTACACCACGGTGTTTTCACTTAGTGGAAGTAGTGAATTTGATGTACTCATGACGTCATCGGATATGCTTCCGTAAATTAACGTTAGAGGGCGTTGATATCAATTTCAAGATCTTGTATTATCTGTACAGCCACTATTTTCTTTTCCGTTACGCGCAGTTAACAAAACGAAAGAAATGACAAAGTATTAGTTTTTTTTCATTACTTGGCTCTCAAAATATTTTTGTTTTATACATAGAGAAATGAAATATTAATTTAGCTATACTTGTATTTTTACTTTTGTCCAATTTGAATTCTTTAGCTACAAATATTTTAGATACATTTAAAAAATATATTGAATGAACGGAATGTTTTTGCAAGAGCGGCCATAATTATATTTTAGCTTTGGTTGTCTTCGATGCTTGAACTGAAAGTGCATCGAAACGATATTATTTTAGTGATTTCATACAACGACTGTGCTTGTTCTGGACTCCTATAATTGTGCTTTTCCATGTATGTACTGTACATGGATTGGATTTTTGTAAAAATGGTGCGATGCGGTTAAATGTGTTGTTTGCCTAATTGTGGTAAAATGCGTGAGCATTTTAATGTTACTCAAAACGCATATATATGCAAATTGGAAGCCATTCGCAAAAACCGTTTCAAGATGGAAATGTACCACGAGCTCCGTTCGGCGACATTAGAAAACTGTGCGGCTACTGTTTTTTTAGTGTAAAAATAAAACTTGATAGTGACACATTTTTTTTGTTTTATTGTTTTTCGATCCTAGTTCGGGCGAACAGAACTAGGCCACATAATGTGTGAACTTCTTCAGCTGATTCCAAATGAGAAATGCGTGGCAAGTTCACACTTGATGTGATCTGGTTTTGTTTGTCCATTATTTCAAAGGTTACCAATCTACAAAGCTATATATATATATATATATATAATATATATATATGTATATATATATGAGAAAAGTTGCCGTGAATCATCAATAGATGGCGCTGCAAGCAAAAACCTTGACTGATAACTCTATACACTATTATTCAATATACTCTATGGCCTACACTCACAAATTAAAGATAATAACCGTAAAAAGAAAACTATATTCAAATACACAATTATTGTACTAGGTTCACGTTTTAAAATTACAAATATCTTGGTAAATACGAGTAAGTATATCACGAACTGTAAAAACAGTATTATTTCAAAAGTTGTTTCTGATTTTTTACTAAATATTCATCAATTAAAATATGGCCATACTGGCCATTTACTCTCGAATTCACGTCATGTGAATTTTATAAGCTAAACGTTTTTATTTACAACATCGTATACAGTTTAGAATACATGAAGGGTCCACGGAAAAAACATGTCTAGTGCTTAGAATATCAGGGCAAATTCACACCTTATTCTGTTAAAAGTAAGGTGGTTTTTCCTTCTGCAATTTGAATTGACTAGACATGTTCTTTCCGTGGACCCTTCACATAAAGTAGAAGGGAAATGTGTTTATTAAATAGTACAAATAATCCTTAAAGTAGAATAAAAAATATACACAAAAAAAATCAAAAATTAAATAAATGGAAACTACAAATAAAAAATCTCTCCCAAATCGCTGCCAATGGGCAGTGGTGTGCCTAGAAGGCTGGCTGTATTGTGACGTTGTATGGCAATCCTGAGGGAAATATTGACCAACTTTCTGGTCACTAGTGGCATCTATTTGGCCGAAGACTATATCTTTGTATAGCCGACGCGCATTGGGTCGCCAAGGTCTCAGCCTTTCGACCCCAAACATTTCAAACATATAGCCACTACCGAGGGTTGCATATTTGCGGCGTTATATGTATATATAAATATAGAAATAGCTAATGCATTTCAGGAGAGGCTAAAATAAGACCTAGCCGACGCAGGCTCTTTCCTATAGTAGCATAAAGCACCCCACTGTTAAAATATCTAATAGGTACCTATACCTATATCTAATCTCGTCTAATGATTGTGGGCACCCAAAGTCTTGACAATAACGTTGTCAATAGTAGTAATAGCCGCAGTGCAGCCGCTCTTCTTCTTGATGCAGGTCCAGCGCACCTTGGAGCCCCAGCAGGCGTGCTTGTTGAACCGCCACTCGCCGATCTGCACCACGAGGTTGCCGCGCTGCGACAACCCGAACTGTGGCTCTGGAAACGACAACCGGTTATTGCTGGGTTCTAACGAATAAAATAATCGTTAATATCGTGTATATAACACATACTAGTAGTTCTATGTCATCTGTATGCAAGGGCAGGACAACCAGATAACTCTGTAGTCGACTGTACATCTGTACATCATCATATTCTGTATATGTTAACTTCATGAATGAGGTTTATTGGAGGATCAGCTGCAATGAAAAATAACATTGCAGAGTACAATTTATTTCTGTAATTACGACTACAATATTTATTTCTAAAATATAATATCTAACCGAAGTGGTCCTAAACATATTTTTCTTTTTTTATTGTTTTTTTTTTCATAACTTATATATTACTTATATAATAAGTGATAGTAATTATCCAATAGCGAACAAAACGTAATTCTGTATCAGAAAGTTGATATTTACTGACATTTTCATGAACACTAGTTACAAATAGGGAGTGTAATAAGCCATTCTGTACACTCCTCAAAATCTACTGGAAATAGGTATAAAAGTTTATGCAATTTCTAACATCCCCAAATCGAGACTTAATGAGTCAAATGTAATTATCTTATTAAATATTATTATTATGTAACACCACTAAATAATGGCCTGCTTCACAATCCCTAAATAAAATATATCTGTAAATTAGCCTTTTGTATACCTGGGGGTCACTGAACATTACTTTATAAAATATTGATGATCATACTCATCATAGTGGACACATTCCTGCGATCGCTAAAGGTGCGTTCAAACTAAAAGAGCATTCGCTGTTCCAACATCCCACTCTACGAAATTCGATCGGTACACAAAACGTGATTGGTTGATTTCGTAGAACTGGCGCTAGAACAGCGAATGTTCTTTTAGTTTAAACGCACCATAATACGCTTGCCCAGCGTAGCGATTATGGGCATTTACCTCCTAATGCGTTTATACGCATAGTTAATAGCAGCAGCGGACTATCATAGGCTGATGATGATGATGATGCCTGGGGGAAAGGATAGTGATCATTTCATCTGACGGGTCGGATACATTTATCCGGGGATTGTAAAAGAGGCTGTAAGTATAATATAACATCAAAATTTTAATTTGTATCCTTTTATACATAGGTTACCATTACCACATACACTACTGCCATTAACGAAACAATCAATAAATTTCTACAATATCTTTGTAATCACCGGATTATTTGAAAAATACATAATTGGGTCAAAATTCTTTTCGTTGTCTTGTTTCATACCACTCTGTCACGCTTTTAGTTGCTGTTTCGGCTCAGTATAGAAACCAAAATCCGGTACACTTGTATTTCTTTTTCAAGCTAGATTTTAATCCTTACACCAGAAATTTAAAACTAAACATCGTCTCATACAAAAATCACCACTCCGTCATGTTTTTTAGGGACACAAAATAACTTTGACCCAATTACCGTTCAAGCTCGTACTGATATCTAGAAATAATATTATTATATTCATTATATACCTAGAGTGTAAATAGATATAATGTAGAATACCTATTTGCCGGTATTTACAACTATATCAAGTGAAAAAGATGTAGGTAATTATAACACTGAAATAAGTAATTAAAATAAAAAACCTTTAAGTAAAAATCTATCATGAAAATAACCCACTATACCACGTACTCGTATAGCTACACGAGATGTTCGCCTATTTATATTAAAAATTATATTAATTAAAAGTATCTAGTTCAAAGTAGTCGTAGTTTTAAACCACAATGGTCGGGATCTCCTAATATTAAGTATTAGAAATACCTTGTATCAGGAGACCCCGCTCTTCCATATATTTTTTTTTAACATAACTAACATGTAGCTTAAAAGATAGGTACTAGGGTGTTAATATTAAAAACTAACCTAGAATATGTAGTTATAAGTTTAGGACCTAGTTGTAATTGAAGGTGAATAAAAACACGTGACACATATATACGACAACCAAAAACCTAAGCTAGGTGAAATTATTGTTCTGTAAGTGTTGGTGTGCGTATTTTTAGTGTGACATATCTGTGCACTTGCGTAAAATATTACAATTTAGATATTCAAGATAAAAGTGCTTCATCGCGTCTCAGTGTTTCTAACCAGGTTATCAGAGTTTTTTTACAAGTACAGTAAATATGTTTTCAGTTTATTAATTTTGTTGTAAGGTTGAGCACACATCACATGAAGTATCCACAGAAAAAACATGTCCAGTGCCTCAAAAAACCAGGGCAAATTCACACCATATTCTGTTAATGGTAAAGTGGTTTTTCCTTCTGTAATTTGAATTGACTAGGGCATGTTCTTTCGGTGGACCCTTCACATGGTATATATTTCTTGCGAAACGAGATTTATGTACTCGATGGTAAGGTTGTTGCCACTGTACCATCTTCTTTCAGTAAGTAAATTAATGTATTTTTGTATTTAGGTGTATGGTAAAGGCCCCTCAGGAGGGATTAGTCATGTGGCAATGAAGTCAAAGATCCATATGGCCTTTAAAAACCGAGAATCCGGTGAAGACACCGGGTTAACAATAACCTGGAGCTGATTTCAAATAGCCTTCGTAACATTCTAGCTTTTGAACCCATGTAGGCGTGTAGTACCTAACACAAACTTAACATTAGACGCGAAGATTCAGGATTTTACTCTACGTTCACCGGACACGGGTCTCAGTTGCATCAAGGTTCGACCGGCGTTTAGTATGAAGTGATTGATCACAAAGCCGTTATATTTAATGATTATGCCACCCGTTGACTTTGACAAGTCGTTTTTCTGAGGTGACCACAACACAGCGGCAACTGCGAGTTTTCCTGGCCGTACACTCCCACCACGTCTTGTTCCGTCGTTCCAGTTTCCTGACAAAGCGGTGATTACCCCAGCAGATTACTGGGTTCCCGAATATTGTTGTCTCAAACTTGATCCCGCCTGATTTCCCTGAAAATTAGTAGTTATTTTAGATAATTTCAGCTCTTATTATCTGTCAATACTATTATTTTCTATTAACTATATTCTAACTGGTGTTTGTCCTTGAATATAGAAGCAGGCCAATGTAATGCCTATACTAAAAGGTAGTACATTGGCCTGTCTATAGTCGAAAATTAATTATCCAATATTATAGACTAATGTATTTATTAGGTATCTATTCTCGGAAAAGTCTTCGAATACTTAGTTAATTCTGTTTTGACATCTTATATTAACTTTACGAAAAAATATGTCTACGGGTACCAACTTAGCAGTACATATATCTAATCTAGTCTAATACATAGATAAGGGCTTTCATATTAACAAAGTTTACACAGACATAAACAAAGCTTTCGATCGAGTGAACCATGTTTTACTTATTAACAAGCTGTATAATTTTGGAGTGCGTGGTGGATTGCTAGATTGTTTTTTATCTTATTTTACATCCCGGTTGCAAAAACTTGTTAATACGGACATCAATGTGACAATTTTAAGGTGTCGTCTGGTGTCCCACAGGGGTCGCACTTAGGTCCTATCTTGTTTTTATTTTTTCTCGACGATCTATCGAAAGAAATTGATCATACATTTACATATCTTTCGTAGATGATTTAAAAATAAGTAAAATAATATCTTAACTGCTACAAGAGGACTTAATTGTCTCGCATATTCAATAAGCCCAACAAACATAAACTGCCGTTGAATATAGGAAAATGTAGGCAAATAACATTTATGGGAAAGGGTTTGTTCTTCTAATGATTATGCCACCCGTTGACTTTGACAAGCCGTTTTTCTGAGGTGACCACAACACAGCGACAACTGCACGTTTTCCTGGCCGTACACTCCCACCACGTCTTGTTCCGTCGTTCCAGTTTCCTGACAAAGCGGTAGTTACCCCAGCAGATTACTGGGTTGCCGAATATTGTCGTCTCAAACTTGATCCCTTCTGTTTTCCCTGAAAATTACAGTTGTTAATTTAGATAGTACATAGATAATCACAAACTATCTACTATGAAGTATGAACTAGTAGGTAAATTCAGTTCTAACTATCTGTCGCTACTACTAGCTTCGCGTTTTGCCATACGATGAATGGAAAAGTAGCCAGTCTTGATTACGTTTGTCGTAATCATTCCAGCGCGACCATATAATCAATATTCATACAAATAAATCTAAAATCTATTCGGATTAAATAAATGAGAAAGTAATTAGTCATTTACAGGTTACAGGATCAAACAAATAACAATAACTAGTACGGAATAAAACTACTGAAACTTTAAATTAATTTAATTGTAATACTAATTCAAATAGCTACACCGATTTCATACATGATTATTTCTACTTACATGCACTAGAAAAATCTATTTGAGGAAGAATTGATAATACAAAATGTAGGAAATTTTAGTGTTATGTAACATCATAAGTTACGTCTTTTAGTAACCACTAAATTTAGAAGAGTTTATTTAGTTTTCTTTTTTATTTTTATTTAGTTTCCCCTCGTGTGTGTGGTTATTTTTGACACCGACAATAATTCCCTCCAGAGTGCTGACGCGTGCTTTGCAGCCATATCTGTACCTGTTACAGAGCCATGAAATCTTCTCCCTATTCTGATAGTTTTTCAAAAAACGGTTTCCATCGTACTCCAGTATCAAAGTGCCTTTGGTGCTTTTTACAAATTTAGCAATTGCTGCAAATGGAAATTATAAGCTTAATGTAATACTAAATTACAGTACTCTTAATAAATACATAGTCTATGCCCGAAAATTACATAACGACGTAAATGAAAAAACATGAGGGTATAATTTTTGCTGGTGGTAGGACCTCGTGCAGGGTCCGCCCGGATAGCTACCACCGTCTTACCCGTTAACCTGCCGCTAAATAGTTCGTACTGTGTTCCGGTTTGGGGGAAGAAAGCCGGTGTTATTACTGGCATCATAGAGGCAATGCATCTAAGTCCTCAGAATAGGCAGCGCAGAGGCGATTTTTTGATCACCATGTGCATGGGCTCAGTTCCTGCTTTCCATCAAGTGGGCTGAGAGCTCAGTTGTTTACCTTTGTCACATAAAAAAAGATTGTGTTCAAATACGCTGCCTTCTTCGTACTTCTTGTAAAAGTTGATGTTGTATTTGGATTTTAAATATTAGGTAAATAAAGCACTAATTGACGATTGAAAAATATTCGCTCTACACAATGATACGATGAATTTGCTACGGTTACATGTCTAATAGGATATGTCAAGTTTAAATGATGGTGAATCTTAAGACTTCGCATACCTGACAAATTTTGTCTTCACATTGGTACAAATACACGCTTCAAATGCTTCCCAGACTTCACTACGACACTAATTGATATTGTTTCATAACACTTATGTAACTTTAGAGCCAACCACTAGTCAAAATCACTTTAACACATGTACAAATAAGTAAATTTTACAATTGTATAAAAATTACTACAGCAAGAGTTCTCATTAGAACAAAACTATTTTGCCTCATCGTGAGTATGGGGTCGGGCGCTGCTAATTACTGCCAAGCCATGCGTCCGGATTCTACTGTTGCACCCTTTAAAGCTGCATATCCATGATATGACGCCGTTGCCTCCTTCATAGTTCTTGTAATAGTTGTTGTTGTTATATTTTACTCCTAATTTACCTTTGTTGGTGGTGTAAAATACTGCTTGCTCTAAAATAAATTAAATACTGATATTATGCCTCAAATCAGAGATGCTAATTAAATTGTATTTCAAAAAACTATCATTTTCAGTCACGTACGTCAGGTACGGTGCTTGTTAAGTTTTATATAAACACGTAAGTAGGTGTCTACTTTCTGTTAGGTATACCGTGATCAACGATCATAAAGAGTGGGCCTTACATTCCCTTACAAATAGATGAAAAAAAATAGATTCTTCTGAGTTTGTAACAAATAGTGATTCCTCAGAGAATCAGTATCAACCGCTTGAACCCCATTTTTTTAAACATTTTATTCAAATTCAGATAAATTGTGATTAAAATTTGCTGGTGGTGGTCTCATATTAATGATGTTACATATGTATAATCAAAATTTATTGACAAATTTACAGTAATTATATCTACCGAATTTTATCACAATTTATAACGGTTAATTTGTTATGTCCCTTATTGTTACAGACTTCTAAACTGACCATAATTTTTTAGTTACTCGTACAGACATCAAATGCTTAGACTAAACTTTGATGTAACGTCCATTCCTATAGACGTAGTTAGGTGCCGGGTGCGTGTGTTGTGTGTTGACGCGGCGCACGCGCCGGTGGCCCAGGTACTGCACGCGCGCGCGGCAGCCGGCGGCCTTCGACGAGCACAGGTAATGTGGCGTGGCGTGATCCTGCGAGTATGTGTACCCGTCTACCATGAGCAGGAACTTCTTGCCCGACCTTGTCGGTAGCAACAAAACCCCTGGAAGATTCATGTTTATGGTTACTTACACAAATGTTCTGCTTCATAAAGTACTCACAAAGAGTACAAGGAGTATTGTTAGGTAGTTATGCTTTCATTAAATTATATTGGATTGGGATACAATATCGGACGATAAATATTATGCCCTGCATTAAAAAGGCATGTTAAACTAAAAAAAATAACCATGTAATTACTTACATATTTATTTCCTAAATCAACTTTATTTTTATTTAGTTTACTTACTGACTATTCAAGTACCCATTAGGTAAGAAGAAAAGATGATATAACAAGGAAAAGATACACACATATTTCTACAGTTACAAGGACACACGTCCCAAAGCACACTTCCTCGTTCTACTAAATTATTTGAAACTTTAATAACTATAATACATAAGAATACGGAATATAAACCTAGATAGCACTTAAAATATTTTATTCGGTATAGAATTCTTATCGTTCACCGTTTCTCTTTATTCATTACTGTCTACATGATTATCCTCCAAAACGTCTCTGTCGTCAAACTTATCATTCTCATCTTCTAGGATTGCTATAACGCTGTGATTACCAGTGACATGTTCAATTAGTTCCTTTTTTAAATCGTAATCGCGTTTTTTCAATCGCCATTTAGGAGCAGACTTTCTTTGCCCCTTGCATTCAAAACGCTTTTTAGCATTTTTTAAGATGGTCTTGAAAAAATCATCACATTCTTGCTCAGTGAACGTCGCGTCAGTATCTCTAACAAGCGTAAAAAAACAATTTCTAAAGTTTTTATACATTTTAAATGGAACCTTTTGTATATCAGATTTACTGTTCCCCGCCCACGAGCAATATACCAAACACCCACGAGTAATGAAACGGTCAATGAGTCGGTAACAAGACTCGAGACCTCTGCCCGTCCCTCCAGAACCGCAAATGACGTTCATTTCTGATACTACGTGCGCGAAAAAGTCTTCATTCCCTAAATTTGTATCCAATTCTGCTAACTCTTTTACATTTTTAACTGGTTCCAAACTTCTAAAAAGCGGAACGGACATCACAGACATTGTCGGTTCATTAGCAGGTTGTTCGTCAGATGTAGATGAAGTATGTCTAGCGACAGTGTATCTTAAGCTATTTACAGTAGATTGAATTGTTGTTAATTGGCTCATCATTTTCGATTGATTGGAAAGAAGTTTCAAAAATAGAGATTTATCCACTTGTAATCCATCCGAAGCCGTATGAGTATCTGAAGGCTGGTCTAGAGCACTGCCTCCTAAAGGGTCTCCTTCGGTCATTGCAGAGTCACGAATCACATTAGAATCTTTAATTTGTGTGCGACCTGCAAGAAGAAAAAGCTTTCATGTCCTAAAGCTCTTAAAAATCTTAAATTATTTTTAATAATATTGTAAGTAGTACTAGGAAAAATAAGTTAAAAAAGGAAATTAAAAGCAATCGTTGTTTAATATCATAAAAGCTGCTCTATATTAAAATAACTTTATAAAAAATAACTAAAATATAATACAATAATAACTATTAAAAATGTATCCTAAAAGATCTGTAACTATAGTAAGGCTCGATTTAAATATATTTAAAATATCACCGATTTACGTATATTCGCATTGAGTAAAGACTAAATATCACTAAGCATAGCTTATTTATAGCACAATTTTCAAAATATACAAAGATTTTTGAGATAATTAGAGATCAACAATTAAAAGTAAAGTCTAAATATATCAACAATAATATAATTAGTATATAACTGAACTTATCTAACATATGATAGTTACAAAATATTACCGACGTATCATTTATTTAATCGGGTTTAATACTACTGATCTTTATTTTCCTCTGGGTTGGGGGGTCGGAGCCAAAGGTCTGTTCTGGGTAATATTCGGGGGAAGTTTAAGGGAAGAGCGAGGGACGATGTTCTGGGTGAGGCGAGCGGTGAAGGGAGGAGTGCAGCTGCAGTGGCGAGGAGGCTGGCCGCGGCCGCCGTGGAGGTGGCGGGTGCGGGGGCCGCGGGGGGCGCGCGGGGGCGCAGCTGCACGAAGGCGCCGTTGCCGCAGCGCGCGTGCGACGGCGGCGCGTGGTTGTGCTTGTCGCCGGACGCCACGAGCTTGCCGCTGGAGAGCCGCACGCGCGCGCGGCAGCCCATGTGCTTCGATGAGCAGTAGAAGAACCGCCCACCGACCTGCGAATACGTATATCCGCCAAGCACCAGAATGTATTTTCCTTTCTCCGTCGGAATAAACTGGATGTCTGCAAGAAAATATTGGAATTAATATCCAATTCTACAATATTCATTTACGAAACTCCAGAAGTTAGCTAATGATAACATATGTTAACTGCTACATATATATTCTAACAATCAATAATAAGTTAAGCAACATAATAATTAAATCATCTCCTTATTCATAATTATGGATTTATGTTATACGTGTCGCAACACCATTGTTATGTTTAATCGCTTTCATGTAGTTTTCAATATTTATATTACTATTTTGTTAACGTAACCGCTTATTGACAACTCATGGTACGGGTACAGGACATAAACTTGTCACGTGTCTTCTTTAACACAATCATGTAAAAAACAATTCCTCTGCTGTAAAACAAATCCAGACAGAAATAGGTAGTTTGTCTTTGACATACATTGTTATGAAACGAACATTATTTATGTTTTATTGTCATAGAATAGACTGAGAATCTTGGTATAAACTTCTGTTCTAAACTTCTCTTCTTAATCCAAATATGTTTTATTCATAGTATCTTCTTTTCCATTTTTACACTGGGCTGCTGCCATATGTTTTAAAAGTTCTTGTTTTGGTTTTAAAATACCATAGTGGGAACTGATTTAAGATTGTAAGTGAATCGCATAGTTGATACTAAATAATTCATTTTTGTTAAATAGCATAAAAAAAAACAAGAGAGGTATTTAATATAGCGTGTGAAACAACAATAAATTGCCATCACTTCGTGTAATTTGAATCTGATGAAAAAAAACACAAAAAAGTAATTACGAACAATATATCTTTAAAAAATCACACTACTTAAGTAACATACTAAATTATAAAAGGAACTATGTATGTATTTGGTTTATAAAGCACTTTGTTAATTAGGTACCAAAAGAACGCTTAGCCACTATCTTGCTTTATGTACTTAGGTACATGTTAAAATCAAAGCATGTAGGCAGATAATGTAGGTTAGGCAGATAGTGAATTCATACAAAGATACAAATAAGTTCTGTCCTTATGTACGCTAAGCGAAAAATTGTGACCTTTTATTAAAGAAGTTCACCACATACACTAATTGTGGAGCTTAAAGCTCGGAAGCACTCTACTAACGCTTTATCTAAATTATTGACTCGAGACTAGATACAATCGAAATATTTCTAAAATATGACCCTACATCATAATCGTAAAAGGAAATAAATAAAGTTTTTTTGCTAATTAATGTATCTACTTAAGTTATACATTTATATCTAAGTAAAGATTTGCTCGGTGCAGGGATCGGATAGCGGTTTTTGCTCCATACAAAAGAACGGTTCGAATTCCGTTCTTTTTCGTTCTTCGGTTTATATTTTTTTTGTTAATGGAGTAATTGAAAAATATGATGTTAATAATTACTTAAAATGTCGAATACTACATACAGAGCGTAATAGTATTTTATACAATCGTAACATAATGAAGTGTTTTTCAGTCGAGTACCGTGTTTAGGCCACGAAGCTTGCTGAGTGGCCTAATTAAGGTACGAGACTGAAAAAAAACGTAATTATATTACGATTGTATACAATACTTTTTCTATGAGTCTTCATCATCATCATCACTTTAGTAACTTTTTGAGATACATAGAAGTAATTTTAAATACAGTTTTCGAAGTTAGGTAAGTTTTGACTTCTAGAAATTATTCCAATGCACCTTAAATATATATCTTCCATCTATATAACAAATAAAACAACTTGTTTACAATACTTATTCATTTTATTTCTTCAGAAGGTGTGTTAACAAATAGACTGGGTACAGTCGGCATCTTGACTTTTTGGATTTGTATCCATCAGACTTGCGTTTCAGAAAAGCGTGTAGCTTGCTATATTTAGAGACATCAACTTTTTCGTATATTATATTCAATGTGGATTTGGTCATTGAAAACTCGGCCCACAATGCTTACGGAGCGAATTTATCGCTCATTTCTTGAAAATATGCCAAAAGGACATTATCCGAAAAAGAACTTGAAACGTTTTTCTTCATCCGCCATTCCATTAAGTTTGACTTTGAATAACTTTTATCGTAACAAGAGACTTTACGGGTAACAAATTAAGCGTCGCTTGTTCTGCAATATTTGTTACCTCCTCTGGCGTGGAGGTAGGGGCGTTTTCCAAATGTCCATCTCATCATCACTCATTATCATTATGAAGCCAAATAAACAGAATCGGACGTACTTAGACAAACTTTTCTTCTAAAGTTTAACTATAAAATCAAAACACTGAGCGGCAATGGCCGGCATGGCATGAATGAAAAAACTGCTTATGATTAAAAAACCATCCACCAATCACAGAGCAGAAGTGTTTTTTTTTTATGCTCTGGTAGCGGAACTTTTAGCCAAAAGTCATTTAGCGGACACAAATTTGACTGATCGTTCTATTTTCAAAATTATTATAGTTGACTAAAAGTGTAATATAATGAATATTATAGTTGGGGAGTAAGTGAGATAGACTATAGAACATTGAAAAGTGAATGAAAAGTATGCAGTTATAGTTTCGTTTATAGTGTCCTAATTGACACATTAGGGTCGACGAGTAGAAAAAACATTTTAAAATATTCAGCTATATCGAGTTTTTCTAAAAAACCGGTTCCGATCCCTGGCTCGGTGGACAAAATTAAATATAATTAATAAACTATGCCATATTTGGCAGGTACGCGTAAATACATCAACTTGTAATGCAGCATGTATTTTTATATTACCTCAACCTACTGAAAAAATAATTAGTCAAGGCCCTACTAAATACATTATGTAGTTATTTATTATAATGTTAAAATATATCAGATTTATTTTTTTATAAATTCTACATGCAATGTATGGCCACATAATTACAACTTATCACAGTTGTCAATAGCTATCAGCAATGAGTCAAATTAGTGCTCACATTATACAGGGTGTAAGTCTAATGCGGGCGAAGCTCTTAACGTGTGTTAGTTTACGACATAATAAGTACATTCAAATAACTTTTATAAAAATAAGAGCAACAAAATTGTCCATACAAAATAATTCGGCGCGCAATGTAGAGCAACATACGCGAGTTAAACACTCGTTGACAGCTAATTTCAAAAGCAGATGACATAACTGCCATATCAACAATAACAAATGTTCGTACTTACATTGCTGCTCCGATAATCTTAAAAAAATTCTGTGGGGTCATAATTAAGAGTAATTTTGAAAAACCTTGTAATCCATGATCACACTAATGAATCCCATGCCTGGTTCAATTGATCGCCCGTATTAGATTTACACACTGTATTACTGCGCGATAATAAACAAAAAAATACACTTTAGCGGTTACGTCTAACTTAAAATTAGCTCGCAATATCGGTTCATTGTCCTATTGAAAGTTTCTTTCGGTTAGCGTTCGAGGTAATATTAATTATACACGCTGTATAATTATCCGAATAGGACGTTATTATAACTTAATTACCGTGGCAAGTATTAGGCCATAGTCACAGTAGTGACTCACAAGTCACAACTGCTTCACGGCGATCACAACCCTAGTTTTAGGTAATTTACCAAAAAATGGTACAATATCACTACTTAATTACTAATATTGTCATATTCTGAACTTTCTCCATACCTCACTATTCATAAGGCCTAATACTAAAGTTATTGTCGCTAAGCCCTCTAAATTATTTTCACGACAACTTTTAAATTGACAGTTGTTCTTATTGATATCAGATTATACTACTTCAAATTATGATTGTTGTTAATCGTTATTATGATTGATTGATAAATATTCAACACTTCACTTCACAACTTCGTGATCCATACGACAAAATAAGTAGTCTATTCCATTTTCTATCGAGCGAATTATATTATATCGTGATACCACATAGTAAAACGCTAAAGGCTGAGTCACACCGGATGCGTGTGCAACACGTGCACGTGCGTGTGTGCGTGGCGTGCACGTTCGGCCTTTGTACGCATTTATTGTGTATGTGTTCATGTTCAGTCAAGGGCAAAAATATCTGTACACTTTTTTACTTGTGCCTGGAGCATAAGGTTTAAAATCGTATATATATTTATGCCCCTGACTGTTCATGCGTTTCACATTTATGGTCCAAGTACTGCAGATCAGTCGCTGGAGCACTGGTGCAGCACGATCTCCAGGTCGTGGAAGGAGAAGAGGCGCCCGCGCCGCTGATACACGCAACGCTCTCCTGCTGTAAGTCAGATCCAAAAAGTGAGAAATTTATTAAGACTGCAATATTCATTGGGTGTGTGTTGTGTGTAGAACGTTCACAAAAACCTAGGATTCAATTCATAGAATACAAAAGCGATGTATCCATTTAACGAATAAATGAATTCGTCATCTTCTAATGAGAAAGCCTGGAATTGAACGTTATATATTCAGCTCTCTCCCTCAACCCAATAAAACAATAAAAAGCAAAATAAACATTGTATTATATAACAAGATATAAAAGTGGAAATAATGAATGTGTACATTTATCCCTAGTTTTTACAAATTACCAAGTGAAGTTACCTTTGAAAATAATCTACTTACATTATCATTTTCTATAATAACATCCGCACTAGCGGTCGAAATTTTAGTGATCTGATCAACATTGTTTTAAAACCGATAAGTTCAAGTATCAATGCTCGACAACGTTGTGTCTAATAAATGACCTAACTTCTATTACAAAGATATAAGATTGAAGTTGCTACGACTCTTCTAAGTGAACGACAATTAAGCACCAGTACCTTTAACACATTATAACATAACAAAACAATACACCATTCAAAACACTTTCCACACTATAAATACAACATGATTTTTCCATCACTATATCTTCATCCGTCTTAAGATTGTTTACTTACGTTTAAGCATACAACATTATTTTCATCATCATTTACCTACGTACTTAAGGCACTCACAAACATTGATCCGTAACTTACATTGACGGCTCCAAATACGAAATTAAAGGGTCCCTTGTATTTACGCACTTCAACTTTAAATACGACATTTAAAACTAGGTAGGTACTAGGTACTAATCAATGTGTACCTTAGGTACAATTATGTAAAGGTGGCTATACATACATACACAGTTTAGAGAATTTTGTCAATCTCTTTTTCCTGCTAGAAAAATATCTAGGTACCTATAGTGATAAGTAATGATTACTAAACAAGAAGCGTAGTCGTAAAGCGAGTCAAAATTATTGCTCTAGTTTATGCTCTTGTATTCAAAATGTTTTCTGGTTCATTTAGCGATTCCACGCGATTCTAATCTAGGTATCGTATAGAGAAAACATGTTCTAAAAGTTCATTAATCAAAAAGTGCGCCATTCAATTTAAAGATCTAACTAGGTTAAATTTATTTTTCACTACACTGCTCGTAAACACGCTGTTTGTCCTTCAATTTCAGAGCGCAAAACTGTGTTTTAATCTCTAGAGGTTAAAGTAATTGTTTTTTAATCTTCTGGGTAGACTAAAGCAATAACTTATACGGCCTGAGAGTGCAATAAGCTTTTTGACGTTTGAACTAGACAGTACGTTCGAAAACTCAATAGTTTCAAACAGATTCATACACATGAACCTATCATAATATTATATTCAATATGCTACAACCCAAATTAAATACCACATTTTGTTGTAAAAGGCTTTTAATTAAAAGTTCTAAAAATACGACAAATAAAAACAATACGAAAATAAAAGTGTTGACACTAAGCAAATTTCAGAACGCACCCGAATATTTTTTTCTTTTAAAATCTAAACGAGTTCGGTCGTGTTTTGTTTTCTTTCACTGTTAATTTTCAAGTTTTCGGGTAATTGCGAGATGCGAAAGTGGGATAATTCCGAAAATCACAGAAAAATCGCCAATAACTACATGAGTCTAATTTTGGAAATATCCTGATTTTTTAAGCATTGCCACGCCAAGATAAATATTTGAGGTTATTGTTTTATTATTTGTTGATTTGTTTATTTTTTGGAAGTTGAGAACTTGCAAGTTTTATTTCGCATGTTTCCTCGCTTTAGTGTGGTGAAAAATGTTGTGTTTCACTCGGAAGCACAGCTTGTTCAACTCTCGTGCCTTAAAACCCTCGCATCGCTCAAGATTCCATTTTATGAACCACTCGCTGCGAAATTCTGGAATCTTTCGCTTGCTCGGGTTTCAATATTTGCACGAGAGTTAAACAATCACTTTGCTCCCTAGTAAAACAAATAACTATTATCGTACTATAATCAAGATTTCACTGTAACAAAGCTTTTGGCAATTGGCAGTTTGAAAATGAGTGAATGAATGAGTGAATACTTACTAGTAATTATTTAGTAGATACTACTAATTTGACAATAAAATGGAATGGTTACCTATCATAAAGTCGAAAATTGTAATGTCGAATATTAGTATCCCGAAAACGTTTCCCATTTTATTAATTGGCCTAAATTTTGTTTGCCCGAAAGTACGTTTCCCTGTTTATTATTTACCCCCTTTCTCAATTAGCAGCAATTTTATTTCGCTTATGATTCGAATCAACACTCGTAAAAATTCCGAAATATCATTTGCCAACTACTTTTTTTGGCATAAAGTATTTTGACCGAAGTATTATTTCCCCCCCTATCAAACAATCGAATTCATTATTTCGAATAAACACTTGTTAAAATCCCGAAGTATTATTTGCCCACTACTTTTTGTGGCGTCAAGTATTCAGACCGAGATATTAATTTTCCCCTTATATCAAAAGACTAAGACTCCAAAAGCAAAAAAAAGCAAAGCTCCCGCCTTAGTCTTCTAACCTAACCTATCCGACTCGGATCTGGGATCATCATCAGCCTATCGCAGTCCACTGCTGGACATAGGCCTCCCCAATTTCACGCCACCGTTCTCGATCTTCGGCTGCTCGCATCCAGCTCCTGCCAGCCATCCTGCGCAAATCGTCGCTCCACCTTGCCTAAGGGCGTCCTACACTACGCTTGCTTATTTATTTATTCCTTATACTTAACCCTCTGCGACTGACGTTACGTCTATCAGACACCCGTATTTTGAATTACGCCATTACGATGTTGATAACAAGATTCAATAATTTCACGTCACGTGACCACGTCAGTGGCAGAGGGTTAACTATTACTAAATAATTCGCCCTGTTGTCCAAAGAATTTAAGTGAGCAATTTTGACCTGGGAACCGGTCGACGAAGCCCCGCTGCGCGGGGCTTCTATTGCCGCTCTAAGGGATAAAAGGTACCTAACGAACCTATCCAGGTTAAGGTAGGGGAGGTTCAGATTATTTCTTTTTTAATGCGCGGGGCTTCGCCCCCCGAGCCCCCCTGGTGGGGGGCTTCGCCCCCCCGTCCCCCCTTTTTTCGGTTTTGTAAGTATGAGGATGTGTAAACAATTGATTAAAAATA
>JALPQI010015363.1:0-29615 GCA_025490895.1 Thaumatotibia leucotreta
GTTTCATAAAATTTTGATGTTCTATTAATTAGGTGAAACACGTGTAGGTGATATACCGACTGATAGAGAAGAGACAAAAATTTAAGAGTCGATTGCAAAAAAAATAATAGTTAAGCGCTTTAATGAAAACATAACGTCACATTTTCGTGATACGAAGTTAACTACAAAGTTTGTATGACTGACTTTTGTAACACAATGGAAACGATGGTGATTTTTGGTCATTCTAATTTTTTTGCAGGTTTTTTTGGCATACGCGTGAGACAATGCTATACCTGTGCATACAAACTTTGCGCTGTCTCACCCTATCGTTATTTAAACAAAACCAAAATAGTAATCTTCGCGAAACAGAAAAGACAAGCTCAAATCTAAATCCGAGTGACTATGACCCAAAAATCACGTTCTATTAGGCTTGGGCGGCCCGCGGGCACGATGAGGCGGAAATTGGCAAACGACGTCTGTCACCGGTAGCAAGGGCAATCAGCCGGCTAATTATCACCGTCAGATATATCGGGCCAACACATGCGATCACAAATATCCGAACGTGAAACTTAATGTACGAGTACCGACAACAGAAGGAGTCGGGACGCGACGGAGTTCACTATTTAAACATTTTAAACTTTCAGGGTGCCAATGCGCTTTGAGATTTCATTACCCGCTATTTTGCCGGTTTATAGAAGCAAACAGGATCATTATGACAAGAGCATACGAGTATAGAGCATCATTAAAGCAAGAGCAAGAGTATAATTAAGTATTTCCTTTAGGCTTAGCTCATGATTGGTGCCAAGTGTTCTCTTTGCAATGCTATGGGGTTCTTCAATAAGCGAGTGTCCAGGTTTTTTCGGCGCAAAGGTCTACAAAGCACGAGTTTCTGACGTTGCTTATGCCTATGTTTATGCTCCCATCAGGCGGTTCGTCTCCTTGTTTGTCACTCTTACTACATAGTATAAAACAAAGTCGCTTTTTCTGTCCCTATATCCTTATGTATGCTTAAATCTTTAAAACTACGCATACAATTGATTTACAAAGCCGGGGCGGGTCGCTATTAGTTGCCTAAAAAATTAAAAAGATAAGCACGCAACTGCTACTATAACCAAAAATTACTCCACTATTTATACGTAGTTCGTCAATAATGTGGGAATGAAAGGTAGTGGCTCCATTTGTGCAACGGAATAATCCCACGGAGTTATCCGACTATACATTATGTACCTATGGTAAAAGTGATGGAGTCTGACCGGAACCGTCCGCATCCACGGGTAGCCGATCGGCTTGCGACCGTACCAATGTGAAATGCGCTCCATTTTATTGGAAATCGTGCATTACGCCCACACACACTCATCATCAACCTCTTTCAGTCTACTGCTGGACGTAGGCTTTTCCTATTAACTGTAAGTACGTCCGCATCAGGAGGTAAATGCCCATAAAGCCTTAATTGAGCTTACCGTAGGACTAGGTCGATTTGTGTAAGATGCCCCCAAGATATTTATTTATTCATAATCGCCACGCTGGGCAAGCTGATTGGCGATCGCAGTAGTGTGCCCACTATGATGATGCTGTTCAGCTGTACATCATGATTCTTCTATAAACGAATATTCGGTGATACTCCAATCCCACACACATTACATAATTTTGACAGTATTCCCAAACCATATTTAACAAAATCAAGTTTAATTTCATAACAGAATCCCTACATTATTCAAGATGATCCATATGTAATACGCACCGAAGGACCACTGGAAAGGAAAGCAACATTTTAATCCTTCAGATCCCATCTGATGGCTTTATGAATGATTCATTTGAAACTCTCGGGTTATCTGAAGGGGTGAGCTTGTACATGCCCGAAAGTGATATTATTTATAAGGAATTAATGCTCGAAGTGGACATCAATATTACATGTTGCTTTCAAACTTCGTCGTGTTTGCCAGTTATCAATAAAATAATTTAAGTAGATAAACTTACAGAGAAATTACATGGACCATCTGAAGGAAAAAGTTAGTGGCGTCCTATGGGTCGATTACAAAAAAATACATATTTAAGAGCTTCCTTGCATTTCATGTCATTGAAGTTGCTAAAAGATCAACTTTCTGTCAGTTAATTAAAATCCAAATAGGCATTCCTGCGGCGGGAGCTTGCCAGACGAAGCGCTTGCTTGCTTGTGCAGCCTTCATGGACCACGGTAACTGTTTACTGTTTAAATCGATTACATAATCCTTTATCACCACTAAGTATATACAGTGTGTGTCTTTGATAGCGACATTGCTTTTAAGTAACGATAGATTAAAGTGTTGTTAACCATTTTAGTAAAATAATATAACGATTGCTTTTATTATTTAAGAGTAATTAATTTGTATAAAAATCTCGAGCAGCAATGTAATGCAAACATTTATTTGACGTTTCTGAGAGGAAAAGCTAGTTTCGTTTTCATTTTAATTCGATCAAATCATTAAAGTAACTGCGAACTGTTGCCGACGTTAAATTATTTACTGAATTATCCATTACTAGAAAATACTACAATTTAAAACATGCGAGATTTGGACTACACTAGCACAACAAATTTACATCAACAATTCTTTCTGTGTCTTACTGTCTTAGACATCACATTTTGAATCGTATTATTCACTGAACTGATATCAAAAATCACTGCACATACATTATCACTTCTTAGAAATCACATTACCTAGTTCAAACATTTTATTAAATTTATTAGGAAAGTCTGTTGATCAACAAACTTGATGTTATCTTGACACTTCAACTCAATCAATGTGAAGTTTTCAATCGGTACATAAACAAAACGATTATCTGATTCCGCCTTCTTAGTTAACACAAAATTACCTAGCGCTTAATCGTCTCTGTCGCACTTATAAGAAAGAATGACAAAGACGGAAAACTAAAATACGCTACTGAGCGATAGCCATTGGCAACTTGGCTAGGCACCCTGGGCTGTTAAGTCCTTTTCTTATGAACAAGGGTCATGATTTTTGACGGACTTGTCATCGAAAAGTGTCACTGTCATGTAGGATGTAAATAGGTAGGTAATTAATTGTAATTGTCAGGATGTCACTAAGAGCGAGATTTCAATGAAATCATATGTCAATTGTTAGTTTTAATGTATTAGTTATTGTTATTACTGATACATTGCGTGCCGAATTAATTTGTATGAAAAATATTTTTTTTAAATACCTTAACTAAATATGCTAATTTCAGTTCATTAAGACTTGTACTTTCACCCCTTAAAAGGAATGTCGTTATGAAAGACACACGCTGTATAGGTACATCTAGTGTCTCTCGAGTATGGAACAGGATGCGTAGCCAAGATGCCAATTGCTAAAGGTGCATTCAGACCAAAAGAGCATTCGCTGTTCCATCCCCCGCTCTACGAAATCAACCAATCACGTTTTGTGTAACGATCGAATTTCGTAGAGTGGGGGGTTAGAAAAGCGAATGTTCGTTTGGTCTGAATGCACCTTAATGCTCCGTCTCGAACGAAACTCCCCTTTCCTTGCTTCCCTAAAAAAGAATCACAAAGAGAGATAACTACGATACGCTACCAAGCGTTAGCGATTGACAACTTGGCTATACACTGAGCAGGTGGCTTATGATGGTCCCGTTTTATCAATGCATCGTGCTACGCGTCACTTTCGCACTTGCCTACTTGTTAGAACCTGACGGCAACGCCCACAAACGATTAGACGCGGTACCATCATAAGTCTTAGAAAGGAGGAAAGGATTATCTTTAAATATCTTTTAGGTATGGATTAAAAAAAACATGAAGCTAATAATATAATTGTTGTTTCAGGTACCTACCGACATGGATATATGGATTATAGCAGTCTTGGTAAGACTTAGCCAGACGTTAGAGCACTTCTCATCGCTTTACCATCATAAAATCAAACATTCTGCCAAAAACCCGCTTTGCTCTCCACCTAAGCATATGACATTTTTACCATTATCTCTGTTTCTTTTCACTTTAACACTCTGCCAAATATTAAATTGATTTGTTTTGGGTATTAATTCACCACAATAAAGGGCGTGCATAATCTTTTTCCATCGTATTTGCACGGAAACTTCAGAATTTATAATATTTCTGTATAAGCTTTTTGTGGAACAAATCATAGTATTTTATGAAATATTTTATTTGTGTTTTATTTTTAAATAGTCTCACTACAGTTATATGAATGTATACTTTAAATTATACATTTTAGACGTTATATACCAAAGAAAAAATACCTAGTTCGCCAACGTTGGACGCGAGGAAAGCTAAGTGCGCTTTGGTATTTGACATGGAATATTTATATTTTATCTTTCTGTCTCAACCAACTTCAGTACAAGGGATATCATAGCTCATCGTGATAGCAATACAATTTTCAACATTTCCGTAAAATTACAAAGGCAAAGTATTGGGCACTACATCTGTAAAGCCGCCTTTCCACATAGTGTTATGATATGAGCGAGCATTCGTTCGATCTTGGGCAGATGAAAACAGGATTTCACATAGTAAAATGTTCGATCGTCACCCCACGACCAAGTGAATGCTCGCTCAGAACACTAAGTGGAAACGCGGCTTTACTATGTGAAGAGCATTCGATTGAAATCCGACCACATTCGACGAAAATTCTATTATAAAATATACAAAGAATCGTCCCCGTAACACGTTTTCAACGATCTCTTTCATAGCCACCGAAAACAAAATGAACAAGTCGCACCTCTCTTATTTTATCAAGTCCTTTAGCACGTGAGGAAGTGCAAACGCATTACTGAGTGTGAAACACTCTAAATAGCGTTATTAAGTTTGAGCGAGAGTGCCCCGGAAATGTCTATTTTTACTTATATATATTTCATGGCTTTAGAAAAAGAGCAGACGGTTCTACATTTTCGGACCTGTGTTTACGGGAATGTTCAATTCAATGGAACGAATAAATTTTTTGTCACCATTTCAAAATTAGACATAAGGGCCGAAAAATATATCTGTCAGACAAATGATACATGTCCTTTTCTTTTAAATGCCTGGGGAAATGGATAGTGATCATTTTATTTGACGGATTCTATTTATTCAGGCAATTCTGAAACAGGTAGTTATAATTAACTAATAAATGTTATAATTTAACTGTTTATGGAATTTTAAAAGAGGAGACGCTGTTTTTGCGGATTACATGATCGAATCAAACTCCTTACATCACAAGCCTTAATTGAGCTTACCGTGGGACTAGGTCGATTTCTGTAAGATGTCCCAAGATATTTAAAATCAAGCTATATATTAGCACTTGTCCACAGACAAGGTGCGACCTAGTTTCTGCATACCATAAGGTATATTTTTCAGGTATATCCATATACATGGTTTAGTGATGTAGTTATAACATCATATCGCAGTCAGCAATAAAAATTAAAACAACATATAATACCCTGATTCCAACTCCTCCCAAGTTTAGAAAATCATAAATAATTGCGCTATCTGCTATGCTCGTCGAGCATAACACATAGCGATTCCTTAGTAGGTACTAAGGAAGGCTTTCTGGTAATCAATTTTAAACCAAATCTGCACATGTACTGTAAACGTTAACTATTCCACACGTAATATCTCAACATAGCAGACCTCTCGTCGCTAAATAATGTCTACAACAAATCTCGACTGAACCCATACAACTTAAATTAAAAAATTCAATCAATTAAAGTACCGAGCGGGACACCTCTTCCGTGTCCGTTTATTTGTCTTTGGGCCCTATTCCGGAGCGGGTGAAAATTTTCTATCGACGTCTGTGCGCTGAATGCCAAGTGGTTTGTGCACGTCTCTGAAAGAAATACCGCAAGTTTTCACGGTTCGGACACTGAGGAAGGGGTTTATTGCAGATTCAAGAGTTTGTTAGTGTTTTTATAGGTATAAAAATATGAAGAGTTCAAGTCCGTATCACAATTTTTTCTTGAAACTTTTGCAAGTTCCTGTAAAGTATTACTTGCTCAAATAGTAACTTCCCCATTTCGAAAAATATATGGTGCACTCGGATGATTTAGAATGTCAGAAATGTTACATAATTTCGGAATGGGAATCTTGATATGAAAATAATGGTGATTTTCGAAATTAGACGATTTTCGAAAATACCCGACTGCGCTTTAAGTGTGAAATCAATATTTATTAAAAACTGGTACGGTACGGTTATTAAATTTTTCCTCGTGTTTATTGTTTTGCTTTAAATTGGTTAATTATTTTCATTTTGCATGCATTTATTATTTGCGGAATAATTAAACGATGAAATTGTAACAAAATACGTCAGTTATGTCTGAAAATATAATTATTAGTATGTAACTTTTAGATTACTATTATTTTAGATCATAAGTACTAACATAGTTTTATTTATTAAATTGTTATGGATTGTGCTATATTACTAACACTATGGATCACTTCAAGTCTGAAATATTTTTTTTTTAGACTAACCCCTTTATTTATAATCGTGTCTTAACACAGCAAGCCGGTAACTATTGTTTATCCCTTTCGGTCTCATCTCAAAGGGCCAAACAATACTTGGTGGCTTGCTAATTTAGGAGACTTTTATGAATAAGCGGTTTAAAATAGTGTTCTGCACAGACTGTCATGTTGCACCTAAGTAACCAATTTCCAGAAACATGAAATGTATCTCTTCTGTGAGATAAACTATTTGATGCCAAGATAGACTTCTTAATCCGCCTGCTGAAGTCCGAACAATTTTTCAGGCTGAGCTCGACTTTTATCATGGTAATGAATAGTGCTGGATCTAGGACGAGTATGTAGGTCGTCTGCAAACATTTGTCTACCCAATGGACCCGAAACTTCAGTACTTGTACTGCTCGTACACAATTTACGAGATCTCGCAATTTGCCTAAGTGCACGTAATTTACAGACTACCGATTTGATCAGCTTTGGGGATCTGCAAGCTGGAAATAGCTGCAAGTAAAATCAAAGTAAATAATCGGCGAAAATTTATTTATGTTTAAGTACACAGTATTTTGTATTGAGTTATGGGCATGAAAATTATGGATCTTATAGCAATAAACATTTATCGACGTATTTTATTTTCACGGAGATAACACAAGTGAGTTCTCAAATTTCTCTATCCAACACTGACGAGGCAACCTTTTGGAGACAATATTTATATTTCAAAGAAACAAGACGATTTAATAAACATTTTTTTTAAACGCCGAGTTTCTTGTCAGAAAAAATAAAACAACACATAAATAGTTGTTATTCTTCTCGGCCAGTGGTGTTGGGTTAGAGTTGGAGGTATGGTTTTTATTTAACACTTAATTTATCTGGTTACTAATTACGTATATTTCCTGACTCCACCAAATTCCGCAATGAAGGTTTATACATTACGTTTCCTTGATGAATTAACTTTGATCGAGCAAGTGGAAAATTCAGAGGAAAAAAGGCAATCGTGACCGGAATGCAGCGCTTTAATTACGACCGAGTTGGGATTCGGACTGATATTTGATTTTTTTTATAATATAGTGAGGGACGTATGGTGTGATGATGTTAAACACTCATGAACTCTGTATGAAAATTTGAGCATATTGTAATAAATGGTACAGCAACCAACTTAAAAAAAAAAAAAATTGACCCTTAAGTAAGTCACCTGTTGTATGTATTTAGTACAGATTTTTGGTCACCCGACGCCTCTATCTATAAGCCGCTTGGAAATGTCATTACTAGTCTAGTCATTCGTTGTCAAACAAACTACTACTAGTCTAGTAATTACATTTCCAAGCGCCTTATAGATAGAGACGTCGGGTGACCAGAAATCTGGCCAGTATTTCGCGCAGACTTAGCATAGCAGTCCAGCGCGGCAATGCGGCCAGCCTTCTGGGCACCCTACCTCCCCGGCAGGACCTGGGACAATTTTTTTATTTATAATTTATGGTTAAGATCTTAACTGTTTTACTTTAACTGGTGTTTTTGGAAATAAATTATAAATGTACTGGTAGTTACAAATAGATAATACATGTTTAAAATCAGAACACAAACAAACCAAATGCCTATACCGATAAGCTACAATTACAGGATCTTCTCTTAACTTTTTCACCTATACTATATATCTATACTAACTATAACTTTCTCTATCTTCTCGACTAGACAAAAGGCTCGTCACAGTAACCAAGTTAGCAGTAGACGGTATTAGTACGGGGCGTTGAACCCGCCAGATTGCTGGCTTATTGCATTACAAGCTACTGTTGTTCACTTAGCTGGAAGAATGTAACTTTAGAAAGTTTTCATAGTAAACCGGTGCCATTACAGGCAGCCTTCATACTCTTCGTCGCCTAATTGGTAATGACTTGACTTCTAACTAGTGCCTGTAGGCTTAGCACGTAATCACAGCGACGGGAAGTCTATCTTACGGTCACATACTTACTGTCCACCGATTGGTGGACAGTAAGTATGTGACCGTAAGATAGACTTCCCGTCTTTTACTATGTTAATAAACAGATAGTCAATCTTGATGTCGCCGCGAGATGCTGTCACTTTCATCATGTGCTAACTCTGTTGGAGTTTGTGGTCAAATCCCGGTAAAGACATACTTATTATTGCGCTTATGACAAATTGTTTTTGCTTTCCTTAGTTGTTTTGTGGCTGTTTAAGAATCTACAGTGGTGACATGTGGCAAGCATATACACAGACTTTTGAAACCCAGGAAACCAACAACCGGAAGAACAACCATTTTTTTTTGGTTCTTTGCAATCAGCAAAAAAAAATGTACCTCTTATGAACTATTATTAGCATGAGGTCTAGATGACTAAACTTCACCT
The DNA here is from genome assembly GCA_025490895.1 of Thaumatotibia leucotreta. NCBI lineage: Eukaryota > Metazoa > Arthropoda > Insecta > Lepidoptera > Tortricidae > Thaumatotibia > Thaumatotibia leucotreta. The sequence continues at coordinate 8,767 of JALPQI010015363.1, forward strand.
ATTGGCTTAGGTGCTATCCTACATATTCGTAGGGCTATATGGATATAATTACGCCCGATATTATTATTGTACATAAGTAGCAACATTAATATGTATAGTATAGGTACTATTGACAAGGTTGAATCCTGACCCCCATAGAACTTTGCCATAGTAAGTCAAATTGTACAACAGTTACTACAATTTGATTTAGTCACGTTGAAAAGGTTCTACGGTGGGTCACAATTAAATTTTGTCAATATACAAATACATACTAGTATAGTAGTATGACATAAGTAGCTGGTTATGTAATATTGTCATTTAAAGAATAAAAAGATTATTCGCAGACACTAAAAAAAGGAAAAACTTTTCCCGAGTTAGTGACGTGAAAAATTGCTTGCGACTCGAGCTTTATTTTGATAAACAAGTTGTACTAAAAATAAGTCATAAAATTGCATGAAAACTTATGAAAAATACGCATGAATAATTTTTAAAAATTCTGTCCAGTTGTGTACTTATTATGATACCCTTACTGATAAATTTCTCAACTGACGGGAAGATTGCACGATATTCTGAAATATTGTGAAAATGCTTCGTTTAAACGAAAACCAAAAGCAGCTTTATATCGCGCCGGTGAAAAATGGGAAAATTGTGGCGCTCAATCTCAGCGGAGAAAATACAGAAGCGCTAAAATAATATTTTTATTTTTCTGAAGACAATATTAGTATCACTAGCTAATTCATTCTAAGACGTAAATAACATGATTAGAAAATTGAAAACAATAACTAATTATCAATAATATCGACTACAAACTAATTCTTGAAAAATAAATAAGCAAAAACAATTTTTAAATACAAACCTACATAAAATTAAGCTAAAAACTTAAATAATATTAAACCTTTAAAAAGCCCACTGGTATAAACCGTCCCGATTGGTTCCCGACGCAAAGGTGCCCATCACGCTCGCTGCGTTATCGCGCTGAATCGTGATGGACAGTCTCTACTCAAGGAACGAACCGGAGCGGGAGTCAAGGCTCCTTTTCTGCAGGCGTCGTCCTAGGTTCCTAAGAAAACTAATTAACTTTGCTAATTCATTACATTCGTTTACATTAGTTTATTATTTGGTTTAATTTAAGTTTTTAGAACCAACTTGTCCAGCATGGCGATATGGGTTTTTGCCTCCTAATGCATTCATACGCATAGTTAGGTAATAGGAAATAAAATAATTAAAAAATTAAAAAACACGACTGCCGTTTTAAGCGAACTGAAAAGTTACAAATAATTCCTTCTTCAGGTTAATTCTTGTGAGCGTGTCTACATAATAGGCGCTCGTCTTATTACTTACTATATTTGGTTTCGGTTGCAGTCGGGGAACCTCCATATATTTATATTTTCCGTAATGAAAGGTTCCCCGACTGCAACCGAAACAAAATATAGTAAGCAATAAGACGAGCGCCTATTATGTAGACACGCTCACAAGAATTAACCTGAAGAAGGAATTATTTGTAACTTTTCAGTTCGCTTAAAACGGCAGTCGTGTTTTTTAATTTTTTAATTATTTTATTTATTTGAAACCTTTTAGTGAATCTGGAGATTCCTTAAAGTTGGATAGAATTTCAAAAACCAATTCTGCAGAGGGCCGAAGCTTCGCTCCGGGGGCCCGAGAAGTTCCAATCCCGCTAATTTTGGGCGAAGCCGAAGGGCACGCCGCGTGAGGGCTGGAGCATTACCGGAACCAATGTAAATCTATTTCGAGTGAGTCCGCAGGGCGAGCTTCAGGGTGGAAGGTCGGAAGCCGAGCTCGCGGAGGCCGAACCGCGTCACACCGACACCGGACCGGGCCCAAGCGCGTCGAAATTTAAAGCGAGGCCGAAGGCCGAGCTGCGAGAAAATTCAGCTACCATGCACCCCAGCATCTAAATAAACCGATATCTGTGTCGGTGTGATCGGGCGAGTCCACACGGTCCTCACAACCGTCCCTCTTAACTATTATCGAAATCGAATAATCAAACCAGAGGGCCCAACGGTTCGCTTCGAACTCCAGCGAGGACTGAAAGCCGAGCTCCGTGTAGGGCCAACGGCCAAAAGCGGCAGCCAGAGACGCGACAGCTTGCGAGGCCGAAGGCCGAGCCGCCAAAGCCCAGCACTACCACGTCAGCCAACGGAATAGTGTAACGTTAAAATGGAACCGACGATCGTTTTGACAACCTGCAAAGGCCGTAGAGCCGAAGGCCTGAATCGTCCCTCGGAGACCGCTGGCTTGCGAGGCCGAAAGGTGAGCCCCTGGCCCGGACCACCGGAGCCTGAGTCTAGAGAGAAGACTTTCACTTAGATGGCCCAAGTGTCACTTGGAAGAAATTTAAAGCGAGGTCGAAGAAGGAGCTGCAAGAAAATTGAGCTACCAAGCTTCTAAATAAGCCCAGCTCCACATAGGGCCTAAGGCCTGGAGCGTCATTATCGGGGTACTTCAAACGCGAGCCCGGTGGGTCGGAGGCCCGACGAGTGAGCCCAAGCGGTACAACCGCCCTTCTTAACTGCCTTAACAATCGAAGCTAGAGCCCAGCGCTACCGCACTACGTGATGAAAAAGTGTACTTAACATGAAAACGAATCGGAGATGCGCAGACCCAACGATCGTTTCCACAACCTGCGAAGGCTGCAAACCGTGCTCCGCGTAGGGCCGAAGGCGCGAAGTGTCCCCCAAAGGGGCGCCGGCTTGTAAGGCCGAAGGCCAAGCTACCAGAGCCCAGCGCTACTTCGCTATACGATGGAAAAGTGTAGCATTAAAACGAATCTCAGGGCCGCAGGCCCGAAAATTTGTTTTGAATGCGGAGGCTAAAAGCCGAGCGTCGCGTAGGGCCAAAGGCCTGGAGCGTGGCCCGACGGCGCGCTTGCCTGTTAGGGCGAAGACCGAGCTGCGTGAGACTCAATTTACCAGCCAAACCTACCTTCCTTCTTCTTCTTACCAACTCCCCTGCACAAATGTTAACCCCTTTAGTGTTCCTCTCCAGCCGCGCCATATCGTCTGACTAAGCTCGTTTTCTAGTGGCGTTACAACACCTATCATTGTACCTAATTTAATTACTAATTAGATATAATATGTACCTACGTAGTTTGGGAGATACGAGACTTTAATGTGGACCGGCGTTTTTCATCCAAAATAAGTTTTTCATACAATTTTTGTTAAGACATTTCTATTTGAAATTGTATGCGCATATGCTACAACACGTATATAACAATTTTGTTTGGCCACAATACTATTGTGATTTATTATTTTATTTATCCCCCGAAAGTGTATTTTGTATCGAAATCATGGAGTGAACTTCAACTTTTGACCGGTATCTACTTACTGTATATCAAATTATATATCGTACATAAGTTATTTGAAAAACTCATCGGTACGAGCCGGGGATTGAACCCACGACCGCTGCGTAGCAGCCGTGCATTTTACCCCTTGACCACAAGCGCGTATGTACAATGTATCTGTTTCATACACACTTAGCGGTCAAGAAGATGTGTCAATTGTGACAGTCATGTCACGTCTTAAGCTTCGAAGAAAAACTTCAATAGTGCGATGTAGAACATTTCGAGTTTTCTCTTCAAACATATATTTAAACATATAACTTGTATATATATTTACAATCTGCATATAAAATGCTTTAATTTGATACCCAAATCATAGCATTTGGACGACATATTATTCTTGGCGCTTTAATTGTATTTTAATGAATCTGGCTTTTGTAGAATAAGTAACAAACAAATAAATTAAATACATATTCGTAATTGCAGTTCAAAGCTCTTCATTTTGATTCCAAATTCGATAGGTTTTTTCAAAATTGATTTTTTTTTGTCAGACATTATTGAATTTATAGGCCGCCATATTGTTTTTAACGTGACGTGACATATCCTATGTTACCCGCGACGTCACGAGGATTCTATAGATACCTTACACTATTAAAAACGGTTAAGTGGTCGTGAAGATCTGCGCGTTTAAAGAAAATATGAAACATTCATAGGGGCTGAACACATATACTCTCCTTTTGGCAGTCGTGTAAAAAGGCCTCCATTCAGTCCAGCAATAGACTGAGAGAGGCTAATGCTGATGGTCATGATGACGTATTTAGATAAAACTTTTAGCATCATGTTGTTGAAACTATAACAATGTGGAGTTTCGTAGTGCAGTAAGTTCTGGAATTGGTGTAGAACATTTTTTTGCTAGACCACTCCAAAATAGGATAGAATGTTGTGGATGAAATTTTGCTGAGATGCTAATATGTATTCTGTGGTTGAGCATATTCGTGTTGAATATATGGAAGCGTCCATGTTATAGGAACCGTTTAATATTAGGCAGCGTGTATGATCGCTCACCTCCGTCGCAAAAATTGCCTATCCCTATGCGACGTAATCGTAGGTATACTAGGAATCCTTCTATAATTTGATTCACTGTTCCTGCAACAGATTCTAACAATAATTACACTGTTATTTCTTCGGTAGCGAACCATTTTGAATGCATACCTCGGTACGAACAGCATTTAGATTGAATGAAAACATTATTTTATCGATGTTATTGTAATTAGATTTATCCGCAATATTTCCGAACCTTCTGGATTTCTGGGCATACCATAATTTATAATATGAATACAACAGACAAGCTCATCTATTACAATTATGACAGTGCTTTGTTTAAAGTTTGTTACTATCAAACCGATTAAGATTGCCAGACATAATTTGATGTTATAGGAAAAACTTTTTTCAATCGGGTTGAATTTGTTAAACTGGGTCAAAGAGGGAAACAGACACGGAAAAATATTTTCACTGTTTCCGGAAGATAAAAAACTTTGGAACTTAATTTTTGGCTGTTTAGTTTTCCACATTTGGAAGTGGAGGGACAATTGACAGCGTTTATTTTTTCATTTGCTTATAAATTATTTTGCTGTTAAATAGCTACTAGCTACTGAAAATGTTAATGATATAACATCGAACTACTGCGAAAATCTATAATTAGGCACGAAATCTAGGCCGTTATAATTAAAAACATATTTAGGTTTCGATTTTCAATAGATATTTCGATCACTTCAAAATTAGGCCAGCAAAAAAATTATATGATCAATTGTAACTTTTGAACATATTACTGAATTATATTTTACTAGGTAATGTTTATTTAGTTTTTGTCATCGGAATGTTCTCTTAGAGCACACATGGCTTACAAGCTTTGACCTCGATATGAAAACATAATAAACATTGCAAGGACGATGGACAAATATTTGGTTTATCGTCGAGGACGAAAATAACGTAACATGAATATGTAACTGTCATAACGACCCTTATCAACATAAAAATCGGACTAATAATGTTAAGTTCATAAGCAAAAAATTATAAATATGTTTTGCTTGTGGTTCTAAATAAAATTGAAATCATACAACTCCATTTACGCCTTCATCTTGTTTTGTAAAGTCCGAGGATTCCTTCTCTTTTTTGCGATGAGTTAAATCCAATCTATATATAATTATGAACATAAGTATATTTAGGTATAGTATAGTCAAACAATTCGAACACTAGGTCACATGGGAACTTGTCAAAATTATGCTTACTTTAGTAGTGTACGCAAGAATGCTACAAAAATAGTTCTTAAAATCGAGGTTCGGTGCCACAAAACCGAGAATATTAATAACAAATTATATACTACATTACATAATATAGCAATATTGCATATAATAGTTTTTCTATGTGGCAGAAAGCTGTTGTTGTTTTCCTTGTTGAGTAATGAAAAAATAACAGTGTTTTAATTTTGTATGAAGATCCTAAAGACCATGTTAGAGGTCACGTTGAAAAGTATATTTTGATTTTTATCGCTGCAGTCGAACAATTAACAATTTGAAGTGCTGTGCTGGAGTAGAAAACACTCTTTATTGCATCTCTTCCTGGTCATTAGCGGCAGAGAGGTATCCAGAATTCACGAGTGTAGGTACATAGAGAGTTTGTAAGTTTAGTCCATAATTCTATCTAGATTCTGAAATCTGGATAGATAATTGGATTGACCTGTCCCGACCGCTATGGATTGAATCCTGACTGCCAGTTTAAAAGATTGTGACATTGTTGATAAATAAATTAGATAATATACTGAAAAAACAGTGTCAGTATTGATTTCATAAGAGCCAGGCACTACATGCGAACTGGTTTTAACTGACAGGAAATACTTATTCTCGAAAAGTAAACTAACATATAGAAATTCGTAAAGCAGATTCAGTATAGGTGCCTACATATGTAACGCTAAAGTTTGATATGGTCTTTGTCATTAATATCAATATCTAATATGGACTTTTTTAAATGGAGGACCCCATATTTTGCCATATTTTTAACATTTTTGGTTTGTTTATAGGTAGATATTTCCGCCCCGACTATTGTTTGCAGACATTGCGGTTTAACTGCTAAGGGGTACCTGTTATACTGTGGGAATAGCAATTGTAGCATTAAAAACTCAAATGAACATGAAAACGCCATTCGCAAGTGACCTTTTGCTGCTGTATGGACTTTTTAATCGCACATTTCGCTCTTTCCTACTTATAATTATATCGAAACGAACTACGAGTGTTGTCGGAATGAGATCAATGTCTATAGTTCTAATGCCACGCCTGGTTTACGGTTTTTTTATGGTCGGTCGTTTATTACACGATTTATGATGACATAAAGCATACAATAATGACGCTTTGCAGCGTTGCGATATAGCACCCTTTATGATTTTATACCGCTATTGAACTGTTTGGCATGAGAATCGCATTAGTGAAGTCTGGTGTCAAGTCTGGCGTATTATCGTAGTAAAATGAAAGCATTATGAAGCTTAACAATATTTACGGTTTTTAATAAATATAAAATTTTACGCAATTGCTATTTTTATTACATACTGTCGCTGGAAAAGCAAAAAACATAGCCCCATTTTGCTTTTATCCAATATCGAATTAAGAGTTAAATTGTATGCGTATATTTGCGAGCAGTTAACGTTACTACCACACACAGCAAATTAACTACATATTGAAGAAATAAACTCCAAGTATTTGGATTACTGAGTATTTGAGAAATTTATTATCAGATGAGATATATATAATGCAACAGCAGGAGCAAAAACATCTTTAGATTTTATTTACATTATTCTCTTTATTGCTCAATACTCTTATTTATATTATTATTAATTATTAAATCTTATCTTAAACGTGATAGGTAGCTTATTTTTCGCACTGTCATTCCTACTGAAACAGTGAGAATGCTATCTGGTTGGTGTTTATGAAGTAGCAAACTAACTTTTTCTAGCTACGGAGCGTTGTATTTGATCTATCCCACTTCTGATTTAGCATGAAGTATTTTAACACTACTTATTCATAACTGTATGAATACAATGTATTGATTTAAACTTTCGCGATTATCACTCATATTTTAAAGACAAACGGGTCTTAATCGCGTAAACTTACGTTTAATTATATCCTGACGTTTCGGGCATGACGTTACACCCGTGGTCGCAGGTAGACTGGCGAGAGAATGTATCAACACCTTCGAGCTGCGCGGGTTTTTCGAACTACCGGCACTTGATCTTGACGTAAGTTTACGCGATTAAGAGCCGTTTGTCTTTAAAATATGTATGAATACAATACTGTAAACACAAATGAAGTTTATTTTTACATTATTATTTTTGTAAAATATGTATATTTTATACGTTCCTACTCTAATTTATCTATTAAACTTTGGTCATTTACAAAAAAATATAGGAAAATGAAAGTAAGTGTTCCACTTATTATTGCCAAGAAGACTCATTTTCCAACACATGAGTGTGTGAGTTTTGAGAGCACATTTTCCAACACATGAGTGTGTTGGAAAATGAGTCTACATTTTTATTAGTAGGTAAAACTCCTCATAATATATAGTTAAATATTAATGATATTTGATGTTAAAGGTCAAACAAATATCATCAAATATCAATTATCATAGTAACATCAATTATCGCGGATCAGTTGCTAGGTTGTGGTACATAATTAGGGAATAAGAAACAAAAAAACTTAAGTTTGAAACACTTATTCCATTCTAATTGAAATTCTCTTCTCTAATAGACTAAAATTCTACCAGGATCTCGTTAGTTACTCCAATATAGTATTACAAGCATAAGTAAATTCGTAAAAATCCGGACTCTTAATTATGACAAGAGATAGAATACAGCCAAGAATTTAATAAACCCAGGTTTAACTTCGGGGTCCGACCTTGGCGCCATTTTACGGTTCAGAGGTAGTGCTCAAAAACTGATATTTACAAACAATTTTAATAAATAAATCCAATAGAATTCCGGAAAATAATGTAATACGATTCCTCGATGACTATAAATAAAAAATCATAAATAAATAAGTTTCCAAATTAAACGAAAATATTGAACATGTTTTAAATGTAGGTAAGTAATGATTGGCAAAGTACTTACCAGTTCCCCAGGGCCCCTGTACCACACTAAACGTGAACCAAACACGAAACGGTAACAGCTGAAATACATTTTTAACGAAGCTGATTTCCTCAAGGCCCAAACCTCCCTTTTGATGTTCATGATTGGCTTGATTTCAAATAATCTGAACAGAAATATATAGGGGCGGGTCGGGGATAAATGGATCCTTTAAATAAGTACTTTATTGGCTATGATCCAATGCAGATATAAGGAGTTGGTTAAAGGAAATTGATGCAGGGTACAGGAAGAAATCGGTTGAAATGCGACTGATGAAATTGACAAAAAACGTTTCCTCTGTAGTTACTTAAGTGTTTTAAATTCATATAAGAATATAAAAAACTAAGATGGCTAATAGCGATTTTATATTCATTCCATTTGGAAAATTACTGCTATGTTATCTTAACCTCCTGAGTCCTAGTGACGTCACTTATTTCAACCGAATTTTAAGTTTTACACTATATCTATAAAGTCAAAATGTTATGTAATATATATAATATGACATAGGGCCTCACGAGGTTAAATATAATATCTACGATAGTATACTATACAATATTGACATATAAATTGGTCTGTCAAAGTAACATCAGCAGATATGCAGCAAATGAAAAAAATAGGGTCTATATTTTACACATTAATTTTTTTTATTAATTTTGAATATATAATAGTAGGTACGTTGGTATATGTATTTTTAATTCTGCGGTAACGACAAAAGCATGAAACCGTTGAATGGACTGTTTTTGTGTTTAAATAAAAACAAAATACAAAGCACCTAAATCAATTGCCTAACAAAGACATTTGAAAAAAATCGGGAAACAGTGAACAGAATAAAATAGCCGCTCGACCGCGGCCGAAATGAAATAAAACCAGTCAAGGTACTGTACTGAATACAGAGCGGGTTAGTTTTGAGAGCACATTTTTTGGAGTTCCGTGGAAAAATGAAAAAAACGGAACCCTTTTAGTTTCGTCGTTGGTCGTATGTTAATTATGAACATCAGTACACATACTTCGCAAATTACTGTTATATTCTTGAGAGTTTGAAATTGCATTTGTAGTGCTATTACTATATCTTTGTAATGATATTTATTAGTCTAATGATACAAAACAACAGACTAAAAATTCTAATACTATGTTCTTGTGAGGTTGTAAACTATACCTAGGTTTGTATTGTGTGAACTAGTAATATCCAATATGTGAGTGAGTTTAGTAAAACGTCCTACTTTATCGTTTGCCATAAAGCCGCTTTGTCAGTTTATTCATATGAAGATACAAGGAAATCTCGTCTTTGTGGTAAGCGACAAAGTGGGACGTTTTACTAAAAACGAAGATAATGAGACACCTGAAAGATTATATTTTATTTTTGCATTGAACGGACTTTAAAGTGTTGCATGGCACATGCTTTTGCAGGCAAGGTTTTTAATTTCTTACACACATTTGTGGACTCTCCATTACGCGCCCGACACGCACTTGGCCGTTTTTTTTAAAGGGTTTTAATCCAATATCTGGTGGCATGGTGCGTACAACACGGCTTTCGTTGCCACTCGGGTTCTCCTGTTTCCAATATGCACATGTGGACATTGTGGACTTGTTTTCGTTTGGGTGGCCTAGGCTAGGCTGTGTGGTTTTGTAGTAATACCTAGCAATATCTCAACTTTTTGTAACCAACTTTCATATTGCAGACTATTTCGATTCTTAACAAAATAATAAGATGACTTTATTGGTGGGAATCTGAAAAATAGATAATATAGATGTAGGAGGGAGTTTAATTTTTTGCATATCGGGTGGTTCATCGGTAATCCTTCTTTTGCTTTAATTTGTCCCTGAGCAACTTTTCTCGAAATTTCGATAATTATATAATGTGATATTCAAATAATTATCATTTCTACTTTTTTTCTTAAACAACAGTCCATTCCAAATTTTCACAAAAACAGCCCTTAACATATTCAGACGCTAAATTAAGATTTCCCCTATTCACTCCGATTCACGATCGTACTTTACTAATTATTGCCACTGGAAATCGACTTTATGCTTAACAGAATAAAGTTAATAATTTTAAATCAGCGGGGGTAGCGAGATATGAGGTTTTTAAATTGTGTTATGATTTCTTGTTTCAGTATGACGTTCTCGAGATAAAACCCGTTTTGAGCTTTCGAATATTTCCCTCCTATTTCCCGTGCAGTGGAATGAAATGTATTTCCTTTCGTTATTCTCTTTGACTGTGTTTTAGAATTACTGTCGCTGTTTCAAGCTTCCTTATTTGTTTAAAGGATAAAAACCAACATAGTCCCGAGTATAATAATATTTATAAAATAAGTTTATACAAGAAAGTAGATAGAAAATCATCAGTATACTTAGGTGAATGGGTAGAAATAAAGGTCATGTCATCTGCATACAATGTAATATACGAGTAACTATGAAGAACGGGGTATCTTTTTGACAAAAAATATAGGTATGTCAGAACTACAAAGGTAGGTCAAATATGAACACCTTTTTTTATGAAATAAAACTATGAAAACGGACAAACTCGCGTACATTAACTAACTTTAACTTCATTCAACTTCTAAGGAATGTTAAAGTTAGTTAATATACGCGAGTTTATCCGTTTTCCGAAGATTTTTTTAATAATAATATATTAGATCAAGTATCCCCCTACGGTCTAATAAGAATCATATTTATGTATTTTATTGTTCCTTAAATATTTCATTGTCATAATTAAATTAATAGGATCATTTTCTTGTTCGCCATATTGTTGGTAGTTATTTAGTAAAGAAAAATAACCTCTCTTTACAAAATTCGACGTAGAGCGACTATATTTTTCTGCAGCTGTAAGCACGTATTATACAGGGTGAAACATGAGTCGTTAACAGTACCTAATATGTTTTTCTAACTCTATAAACAACTAACAATTAAATGCCCCTCAAGTTACTTAAAAATTTACAAGTTATATTTATTATTTTTATTTTTTTGGTTTATAGTTTTGTATTTTTTGGCTTTAGGATATCCAAAAGGATTTTTAAGACAATAATTAATGGAATAATTTAAATAACCTCTTCAAATTGAAGTAATTATTAATAATGGCAATTTTGTCACTTCGTGTAAAATTATATGAAATTTGTTACATTTGTTTTAAATAGCTTAAATAGCCATTATCATTTCTGAAAATCACTATAAAAATTAGAAAAAGCCACAAAAAATACAAACAAAATATAAAACAAACATGACTATTAGTAAGTAACTTGTGGGGCATTCATTGTTAGTTGTTTATAGAGTCAGAAAAACGTATTACTGTTCACGACTCATGTTTCACCCTGTATATGAAATGAACTTGTATGTATATCATCAGAAACAAAGTGAATAATGGAAAAAGTGAGGAAAGATACATACTGCCGGATCCTAAATAAATGGAACAAGGCAATCGAATGACAATATTCCACATTAAATTGGTTTTTAACCCCCGACGCAAACAGAGGGATGGTAAGCTTAGTACGCATCTGCTTGTGGTGTAGTAGCTCCCACACGGATAAACCGCTTTTGATTTAATTTTCTTTTATTGAAAAGGGAAATTTATCGCGAGGGTTTTTAATAAGTCAACACTTTTCGTTCTCCTTATATTTTAGCGGATTTTTTTCTAAAAAATACCCAGGGCTTGGGTTTAAACCCAATCCTCCCTCAAAAGCTTACCGCTCACCCACCAATTCCTATCCTACCCTAGCTACTCAACTCAACCCTAGTTTAACCCAACAGTATATCATAAACCCTAAAGTGTATCATAAATACATAGATGAACTTTTTGTAAAACTGTATAAAAAGGAAAAAAGTGCGTGAAGAGATTAAGAATAGGTACTGAGCAGTCGTAGCACTGCGAATTTTGTCATCTATTACAAGTTTTTAACTCATAAATGACAAACGGTTATCGGTTCATAGTTAAATATATTAGTTATATCTTTATTTCCATTGTTGGATGCCCGATTTGAAAGTAAAGAATGCTTACTAATTACCCTTAACCTTAAAAATAATTCTGTACCCACTTATTCGATTACTGTGAAGAATCTTGTAAAATATATACCTACAAAATTCACATGTACGTATTTGGGTTCATCTTTGACGTCTCTAAAAACTGGTGAGAGAGATACCAAATATTTTGAACACTTTGAAGTAAATATACCACTAAGCGTTGTTGTTGATATGATAAGTTATGTTATGAAAAACATAGTTAAGTACCGATATAAATAAGAATTATTTTTTTTTACAACAATACAGTAAATTTTAAAACAGCTCACAATAATACTCGGTCCTTTAATATTACAAAGCTCTTTTAAAAGTCATGTCTTTGTCAAAATCGACAGGCGTTCCGGGCGGAAATTGAATCGTTTTGGGAATTTAGACGGTCTATGTCTGGGACACTGCCATCTAGTTTAGAGACTTGACAATGAGTATTATTTGTGGTATAGAAGAGTTATAAGCGGTTGAAATCGACTCGACGCGACGAGCTGTGTACGAGTATTTTTATAATAGTGATACTGTGAGATACTGTCTAATCCATAAACTTGTGGGCGGTCTTTTATTTGTGTTTATCTTATAGAAAAGTGGGAACTATGAAATGTAAACGTTTGATATACATATAGTCAATTCATATTTTAGCCAGGTTTTTAATCTATTACAAAATATCTTCAGCAGCTCGAACAATAGTCATAGTATCTTTATTCATAAACAATACAAGATTAAACCATCTAACCCATTATGAATTAAAAGATGGCTAATCAGAAGATTGTAATGGCTTGAACCGCCAAGTTGTTGCAATGAATCTCGATCCCACGATTAGGTCTGTTGTTTACAATATAATAAATAATAAAAAATATCTTGGGACTTCTTACGCAAATCGACCGAGTCTCACGGTTAGCTCAATTAAGGCTTGTATGTGGGTACCAAGCGACGATATATATAATAGATAGATACTTAAATACATAGACAGCCATGACTAAGGAACTAATGTTTGTGATAAATAAATACACAAATAATGCCCTCGCCAGGATTCGAACCCGGAACCTCCAGCTCCGTAGGCAGGGTCACGACTAACTAGGCTGCGGAGGCTGACAAAATAATATCACCACTTAATAATATCAACCTTAAAAATAATTTATTCCTGAAATGTGTAACACTGCAATTGTATTACCCCTCTTTACTATATTAAAAGGTACAGTGTGGCTTAAACGTGCGTAATTTTTCACCGTAAAACCCCAACGAATTAGCTCGAACTGGGTCAAACTCTACGCTCGTTTTCCGTTTTTTTTGCATTATGTATTTACTTCTTTTGTTCCGAGTTTGTGACTTTTTTATTTTTAACATATTTCTGAATGCTTTATGATGTTTTGTAGAATGAATTATTTTTTATGAATATTCCGAAATTGTGCATTTTGCAATAAAACAGCTTAGTTAGGATACCTACGAGAAGGTATATACTACATACGAAACAATTACTTGTGTGTGATGTTACACTTAATTTACTACCACACATGGACTGCTGCTGGACGTTAATAATAACACCAAAAAAATATTCAAACGATAAAGGACCTTCTTTTCAGAGCAAGTAAATTATCAAGTTCATGATTTTTTTATTCGAATTCATTCAATAGATTTAGGTTCATGGTTGAAATGAAACCTAGAATTGATTTCGCTCTAAAATGTGGTACAGTCGAGGAATTTAATTTCCTACCCATTTCCTACCTTGTCACAGTGACAATCAATATGAAAGCTGCTAGGACTGTCATATTATAGCTACTATGACAAGGTACGACATGGGTATGAAATTAAATTCTTCGACCGTACCTACTGTATGCATTTTACAAGATATCCCACTTTCATGTCTCGACTCTCGACGTTTGGGTTCTAATTATGTTTGTATTTAGCTATTCTAAAAACAAACAGCTTGATCAATAAAGTTAATATCACCAACAGTAAGTTATGTTTTTATTAACTTAAGTCAAATCATGTCAACAGCACCGATAGATGACAAATTGGTCTTGGGCGTTTTTACCAAACTGCCGGATTACGGCAAGAAAGTGCGGACACGGCAGGGGCGGGGCCGGGTGACAAATGGCGGGCCACGCTATTGACGGTAATGGTTGTACTATCCTGGTAATCGAAAAAGACGTATGTTTCTATGTAAGTTAGTGTAGAATTATGACGTTTTAGTTCAACATGGTAGTAGGATGCTAGGATGCATAGTTATTTAGGACAGCGCCTTAATTTAGTCATAAGTCGGGTACGATTGCTGTTTTGTGTGTTGGTGCGATTACTGTACAAGTTACCTGATTGTGCTACCTTATTGTGTGTGTTGTGTGTGTGAACTTATTGTGTCAACTTACCCAGGAAATATTGATATTCTTAGTGACTCTTGTGTCCAGGGTCGCGTTTTATAAAGTTACATTTTACAATTTCGCTGTTTGCCTCTCTAACGCACGCACATATTGGCTAGAAAGAGAGGCAAACAGCAAAATTATAAAATGTAACTTTATAAAACGCGACCCCGGAATATAATTACATCGTTAGCCCATAATAGTCCACTGCTGGACGTAGGGCTCACCTATTAACTATGCGTATAGACGCGTTAGGAGGTAAATGTCCATAATCGCCACGCTGGGCAAGTGAATATAATATATTATAATAGCTATGAGGAAAAGATTTGAGTGAATAAACTTAGTTTTGATATCCTATAAAGAAACCATTTACTTAATTCTCTATTTTCGCTAATTCAATCATGTCTAATAGGTATACCTAGTATTCCATACCAATAAATACGAGTATACACATTTAAGAACGCATGTCCGAAGCAGAAGGTTGACAATTAGTTATAATCGAACCCATTTTACTTTATTTTCTATGTAGGTCGAATACCTCAGTTGGCAAATGGATCAAACGTAATACCTACTCTTCTCACTAACTAACCCTATCGTCACGCATACCGAACTCTTCCTGCTTTTTCCTTCTTCCTTAGTTTTATTTATAACATGCAAACATTTTTCGCAAGTAAACTTTCTACTTAAGGGACGTTTTCCCAGGTAAACCGCTATTGATGAAAGCCCACGCGTTATTCAATCGTAAATCGCGAAGTTTGAAACTGTACCCTTACCACATATTTACGTGGCCGTAAGAGTTCGCTAAAAAGTCACAGGCATCTCACTCTTGTGTTACGATATTAATGGTATAAATGCGTACAATTGCATTTTAATGATGGCGATGGGGACTTGACTTACAATGCCATACTCATCTGGAGAATACAAGTCGCGCCTAGTCACCGTACTAGTTGTATCAGAAACAAAAAGTACATCAACTTTCATGAAAAACGTCCTACTTCAGACTACGATAACAAATAGAAACGCCACAAGTCTTTAATTTAATATCTATTTAGTCATGTTTAAAGTATTACTTTAGGGTTCGTTGACTTACTTTTTTTTCTTACGGCAATGATCGACTTATTTCTCTGTTTTCCTTTCCATCGTGCTGTTGGAAATCGGTAAAATTTACAGTCGCAATCATCAATCAACGACAGCCCCATTTTTCTATTTTTATCTGATAAATCAAATTTACGTGCAAATTCTTTACCATACGTTTGACAGCGTTTGACATTGTGTGTCTAAAGTGAAGTGCATTTTTTTGCCATAGCGTATACTGTGATCGTATTTATCCCCCACCACCGCTTTACACGGTGTCAATAAAATATTAACTATGGAAGGCTAACTCAACTTACGTACCCAAATTTATCAATTTGCTTTGTTTTTGGTGTGACAAGGCTGACAAGGTGCATTATGTTTGTCAGGCCTTTTAAATTAGCCTGACTATACGACTTTTCTCCAGATGGCCTACCGCTGACTTCGAAATACGTCAATTTCAAGCTTGAAATCTGTCATCGGTACGACAAAAGAAATGTTCAACATTTTAGATTTTCGAAGTTCTAGGTAAGCCTTCAGGTTAGGTCTAAAATTCATGGCCGTGACAAGACCATGGTAAGGGAAGTGACCACTCAGAGGCGCCACCTGCGCGCCCCACTTTATAGCGCGTAAGTTAACACGGAATTAATGTTCGGAATCGCGTGAAAAATATATGTTACGCGCGTGTTCTTAGAGGAAAAACGTCTTTGGACTGGAAGAGAAAAATGTTGCGTTCCGATTTAAAATTTCGAGTTACTTGCTATTTGTGAAATTCCTAGTCAAAATGTAACAGAAATCTCAACTGTGGTTAGTATAAATTAATACGACTGGATCATAGTGCAAACTGAGGCACCAGGAGACTTAGCACATGATTATTGCGACAGTATGTCACCGCGAGATAGATTTCTGTTATAATAAATAATAATCACTACATAGTATAAAATAAAGTCACTTTTTCTATCCCTATGTCCCTTTGTTACGCTTAAATCTTTCAAACTACGCAACGGATTTTGATGAGATTTTGTTTTTATAGGTAGAGTAATTCAAGAGGAACGTTTATATGTAGGTATGGTATAGTACCCGTGCGAAGCAGTAAATCGCTAGTAAATAATAATTAAATATAGTGGGACATCTTCCACGGTAGGCTCAATTAAGGCTTGTGATGTGGCTACCAGGCGACGATATATATAATAGGTTATATAGGACATATAGATACTTAAATACATAGAGTCATAGACAGCCATGACCAAGGAACAAATATTCGTGATAAATAAATACACAAATAATGCCCTCGCCGGGATTCGAACCCGGAACCTCCAGCTTCGTAGGCAGGGTCACTACCAACTAGGCTACGGAGGCTGTAGAATAACATAACTCTATCTATTTCGACTAGTTACCATCATGAATTAGTATAAAACAGGCTAACTACGTCCGAGGCTAACGCATCGAGGAAATGAATGTGCAGCGATATTTTTAAAGCAATGAGTAAAACAAGGATGTGGACGATTACTTAAGGGGACGCTACAATCAATTTAAATATCTAACCAACTACACCAGCAGCCCAGCAGTTCGTTTTCCTGAATAAATTAATTTGCTATATTTTGACAACGTTGGAAGCGTATATGGAAATGAAAAAGTATCACGTTTAGCAATTTCAACGATAAAAAAAAATTGCAGGTACTATCGACAATCCGGACCCACAATATGAGCTTTAGGCTTAGCACATGATTGGTGCGACAGTATGTCGTCGCGAGATAGATCTCCCGTCCTTTACTAGCTATATTAACAAAAGAGGGACGGATAGTCTATCTCGCGGCGAGATACTGTCGCGCCAATCCTGTCCTAAGCATACTTGTCATAGTAACATTGAAAGTGAAATTGCAGCAACTGTCGTACAATTTATCTTTCAATGTTACTATGACAATCTTCTATTGTGGGTCATAATTCAATTTTGTTGATAGTACAGATAGGTACCTTTTTTAACACACTTAATTGCTACCGTTGACAAATCTTAAATGATCCGGATTAAGTTTATTTTACGATGATAATAAACATAGCGAAAATCGTCTGTCAATGACCTCCTAAATTTAGAAAACGTCTTATTACCAACAGTTGTTTTCAACTTCAATTCCTTAAACTTTTACGCAAGTAAACAGATGTACATTTAAATTATAATTAGCAACTTCGCCTTAAGTGGGAAAGTCAAACAAAGCCATGAACAATTATTTAAGCACAAGCAAAAAGCGGAGATGTCCGTTGAATAATTTGTCGCGGTAAAAAGACCGCAGGGGGCAGATCAAAAAGAAACGCACAGTCAGAATCACCCGGCGAGGTTTATGTACTTTGGTCCACTAGTTAGCTTTTTTATTTACATTATTGCTAGTCTTTGTTTTGAGGTTATTTTATTACTGATTTATTTTATGTTACCATTGACTGACTACTGTGGCGCTAGTTTTAGGTTATCTTCTATTTTATTAATAACCTTTTAAATATTTTTCGCTCTTCAAAGGAATAACGAATGTATTTAGGGAAACTTAATTTGACATCTGAACAAAATGCATTAACAGCATGTCCCAATAGGGATGATGATGAGGACTGTAGTTAAAATAAATTATTTCACATTATGCACGACATATTACACTAAGAAAATATTACTATCAATCTAGATTTTATATTTTTTGTGCTGAACTTCTATTTAATAAATACATTGGAAATATTGGATTGCATGGCAGTAGTTGCAGGCAGTGTTATACAAAGGTGACTTTACTTTTACAGTGACCAAAAGCTATTGAGTGGATAGAAAACTTCATACTTGTGATAGTATTGACAGTTCGAAAAAAGAAGTTGATTTGACTTGCTTGTTATCATGCTTATTCCGTCATAATCAGAGATCTGATTTTTGTGCGACATCTCATACTAAATGTCATCAAAATGACGTAAGTAACTAAGAATGTCGCAAATCCATCCGATCTCTGGTCATAATAAAGCCTACGCGTTACATGTGGCAGGCCAGACATCACACGATGCATCTTACATACAAAAACTGATTCGGCGAATGACCAAAACAATTTCCGACAGCCAGTTTTTCTAAAACGTATGCTCTGTTTTCAAAGTCTGCAGTCGGACATCCGGCACCATTTTTAAATACTGACGGCAGATGACAGCGCTCTTTCAGACCGTTCAAATTACTTTTTACGTTACTGTGCATTTTATACCTCTTTGGATGTGATGCTCTTTTGTCCGTCTGTTGTAGACAGGCAATTCTTTTGTCTCTGGATTTTAACAACTATTTTCATGCGACAGATATTGTTTTGTTCTTTTGTACGCTTACTCTGGTCGATTGAAAAAATATTGTGATAAAAAAAATTACGTCAAGTGTTTGTGTTTCGAATACTTACTCATATAATAGCTTGCATGACTTATGAACCGCCAGCAAATGGCAAGTGTTGTTTTCAAAGCTTATTCTTTAATATAGTGTAAAAACCTTTGCAATGCATATTGCATATGCTCAGAAAATGCTCTTTTAAAGGGTAAAGTTATGCACAGAAAGTGATTTTTTCCGCACGTGTGCAGGAATGAATTTTCATAGTAGTTTTCCGCACGGCCTGGTTGGTACTGCCGAGATAGTCTGGTTTTCCTCGCATAATCATTGTAAAATGTTGTATGATACACGTGTTAAAGGAGCTCATTCAAAGAACACGTTTTTCCAAATTGAAACAGACAAACGCACATTTTGCGTGAAACTAAGTCGCAAAACCGCCCAACCGCCAATTGCGTTTCCTTTCATCAGTTAGCTCGGCAGGTTACTATTGTTACATACTTGTTGTTTGATGTAGATAACATGTATAATATTCATATTATATACTTTCATACCAAAAACCGTGAAACCACGTTTCATCAGAAATCCTTATTTTTCAGTAGAGTTGGTGATTGTTTTACGCAAAGAGAAGACACGAGAAGTGACATCATAAAGCTCTTATATTCAATTCAACACATAAAAATATTGTATAGGTATATTTTATGCTTGCATCTGTCAAATAGTTAAAATTTACATGTAGGTGGGTGAATCAACTTTTTTCTGTCTGTTATTGCCATGGTTACGGTCGCCTAAGTCACGCTGTTTTTATGCAATATTATGCTACTTAAACGATATAAACATGCATTTTTCTTGTATTAATAATAATAGTTCCTTAATGGGCCACCTACAAACATGGACTACAAGCATGTTTGCATAATTTAATTAGCATAATTTTGCATAAAACCAACGTGACTCAGGTGACCGTAACGTAACCATGGCAATAATAAACAAAAAAGTTTTTTCACCCAGGTTTTTGTCCAACTTAGTATCCAGATACTAGGTAGGTACTACTGATGCTACTCTATTGTCAATGAAGTTTAAAGATTTTGTAAAACGCTAACTTAAAACTTTTTTCATCTCGTATGTACGCCGATTAAAAAAAAACTATTCGAAAGCAAAAAGCCTCATGGCTCGTTTCACGGTTGCAGTCTTAAATTGACGTTTAAAGTCGATGAAAGCGGCCGTTAAAACTACGGGAACTCGGCTTCAGGGATCGTTACGCTAACGTATGGCCGCCGGTAACTTCTAGATTAAGCTCTTTCAAGCCTCGGTTAGCTGGGATTGCTAGCTGCATTTTGCTTAAAATGTAGTTATGTAATTCTACCTTTATTCTTGTAAAGTTGAATTCGGTCGAAAGAGACCATTGTAATACTTACAATAACGGTGTAGTGTAGCGATCGGAAACTGGCGAAATGGAAGAGTAAAGTTAAAGAGTAACCTACAATACTTAAATGCTGTTTCTACACGTACATTCTAGGTTATTTCTTCTGTCACTTTTACTAACACGGGATCTATATCTCTTGTTCGCTTCTTGGGCGGTTAAATATTTGACAGCTTAACTCTCGCTTACTCATCTTCCACCAATCTCTTCTCGTTCCACCAATGCCTATTAAGGCTGGT
>JALPQI010015364.1:0-27020 GCA_025490895.1 Thaumatotibia leucotreta
CGTTTTGCACCAATGTCATCCCAAGACCGCTGGAGATCAAATTTATCAGGCCTGGACGCACCCGGATTAAGAGTTGACCATGCAGACAAAGCATCAGCGGCATAAGGTATGGTTACCTTGCCACCGTCATTCAAAGGTAAAATTAGAGTGACAAGGTCTACCACCCCAGCCGCTGAGGCCAGGAAAGCAGGCAGACTCACATCTCGGGCGCGCCTTATACCCAATCCACCACTTCGAATGGGCAATGAAGCCTGATCCCATTGATCTGAGCCGAGGGAGACATTCATAAGGGACTCTACCGACTCCTTCAAAACAAGGTCGAAAGAGTCAATGTGCCCGGGGTGCAGCCATGCTGGTAGGGTGCGCAAAAAGTAGGTTAGCCTAGGAACGGAGAAACAAAGCCGCAGCAGAACCAGCGCAACGTGGGCTGTGAGACCCATTAGCCTTTCCTTAGCAACCAGGAGATGCCGCCTTCGCCCCTCGAATGCTTCAGGAATGGCTTCTGGAAAAATAGGGGAACCCAAAAGGTTATAGGTCAGAACTGACAACTCTCTGAGCCCGGGAAGCAAGGAACAAAATTCGGGAAAGGAAGCACGAGAATCGGCGCTGCAAGGGAAAAACTCACACTTGCTTGAATTTACTTCTAGCCCCAGTTCTCGGAAGCGCGGAAGAAGCGTGAGCAGATCCTGTTTTACTTGCTCCGGCGAACCCCCGAGGGTACCATCATCGAGGTACCAAATGTTCAACGGGGATTTAAGCTCGGAAATCACTTTCTGTATTGCCAAACTGAAGACGAGAGGCCCAAGTGGATCCCCCTGCTGTGCGCCGACCTGGGAAAGAATACAGGAACGATTATAAAAAAGATTAGAAGGAGACGAGTATACCTGGAAAAGGAAAGGAAAGATAGAAGGCATTTTATCCCTGACCTCCGCCAGCATAACGTCTCGCTCCAAAGTATTGAATGCGTTTTTTATGTCCAGCCAAATGTAACTTTTGTTACCAAATTGCTTTGTCACCAGCGACATACAATATTTTGATATTAGAGACGTATGTATCTAGTAGATAATCGTAACGGACAAATGGGTCAAAATTCTTTTTGTTGTCTTATTTTATGTCCCTAAAAACATGACGTAGTGGCGATTTTTGTATGAGATGATGTTTTGTTTTCATTGTTTGATCTATGGATGGATTAAAATCTAACATGAAAAAGAAATGCAAGTGCACCGGCTTTTTTTATATACTGAGTCGAAACAGCAAATAAAAACGTGACAGAGTGGTATGAAACAAGACAACGAAAAGAATTTTGACCCAAATAACTCCCTAAGATTAGATTGTGAAATTTACCGTATCGCAAAATATGTACGAGTAATTTTTGCCCGACTAAAAAAGCATCCTCATCTCTTTAAAAGCTTTGTGTAAATCGAGTTTTTTTTAATAATCTCGTCTCGTTACACTCATGATTTAGATTTTATACTATTTCACGGGCTAGGGTCTCAATATTACCATAACAAGATATATGTACAAATTGTACAACAACTTTGCACCCTTATGTATGACAAATAACTGTTATAACTATTCCAGTACACTATATGAAATCACGCATCTGTTAACGGCACACCTTATTAAACCACAAATGCGGCACAGTGTGAGGGACATTAATATGTATACAAATTTTCACTTTATACCGTTGATTCAGGGTACAAAAACCTACTCGTATACATAGTTTTGTTCTTGACTGTGCACGCTTCCTGCATGCCTAGTTTGGCATTGTTGTATGCTGCCTATTCCTGTGCTGGCATATTTGGGGTTAAAGTATTTAAAATAGTTAGCGTTAATATTGACAACAAGCAAAGTGGGTGGTGGGGGTACCAAAAACGAGCACAGTGCTCGCTGCAGCTTAAATTTACACTTTTACGCTTTAGACATGAATTGTTAAAAGCAATCAAACGAATGGTTGAGACATTTTCGAGTCAAAAATATAAAAATGTGGCTGTCGTTGATTGTACATAGGTAATAACACAAAGAATAATTACGACTGTAAAAGATACCGATTTCAACTGCATGATGGAAAAGAGAACAAAGAAATGTGTGTTGCTCTCCAGCCGGACCACAACACCTTATTTTATTAAGCTCGATTTCTAGTGGTGGTCCGATGTGTATCTCATGTACCTAATTGAAAATTACAAGTACCTATTGGCATGCATTTGCAAGATAGGAGACATTTAATGTGGGCTGGCTGAGCAGTATTAGGTACTCTGCAGCCGGACCACATCTGTACTCACTAATATCGGGGATTTTAAGATATGACCCTGAGTAAGCCCTTTTTTAATTCCAAAAAGTACCTACAATTTATTTTTAACGCACTTCAAATTTTAAATTTTATTTGCCTATAATATCCAGCAGTGGACTCAAATAGGCTGATGATGATGACCCGGAAAATCTTATGAAAGCGTAATATCGTCGGAGATAGTGCAATACTAAATAAATAAATAATAAATAAATATCTTGGGACATCTTACACAAATCGACCTAGTCCCACGGTAAGCTCAATTAAGGCTTGTGATGTGGGTACCAGGCGACGATATATATAATAGATAGATACATATAGATACTTAAATACATAGACAGCCATGACCAAGGATCAAACATTTGTGATAATGTGATAAATAAATACACAAAGAATGCCCTCGCCGGGATTCGAACCCGGAACCTCCAGCTTCGTAGGCAGGGTCACTACCAACTAGGCTTACTGCGTAACTAACACAATACATGCAGATAAAGATTAGATTCTATAGAAGTATGTTTGAAATAAGAATCTTATTGACATGTGTTAGATACGCGGTATTGCACTATACCCAACGATATAACATTTCTTACACTTGCATAGTTTAGGTACTATTAATGTAGGTAATTGAAAACAATG
Source organism: Thaumatotibia leucotreta (assembly GCA_025490895.1). Classification (NCBI taxonomy): domain Eukaryota; kingdom Metazoa; phylum Arthropoda; class Insecta; order Lepidoptera; family Tortricidae; genus Thaumatotibia; species Thaumatotibia leucotreta. The sequence continues at coordinate 2,924 of JALPQI010015364.1, forward strand.
ATGCAACGTGATCGAATGATAATACTGCTATACTTAATTATAGCAGTATTATCATTTGACCACGACTATATATTATTGCTATACTTAATACAAATATAATAATAAAATGTAAGTAACGTTTTGACAACTATAGTAATACAGCGCACACTATCAGGATTAGTTGGTGCATTTTGACAAGACATAGGGCTATACTGAAATATTGAAGTGCCACTTGACGCGTGTTCCTTTATTGAAGTAAGCCAGCTCTTGTGATAGTTGTGATAGTATTACCTTGAGCTAGGGGACGTCCACAAAACACATTTTCAAAAATATTAAGTAATAGTATTTACATTACTATAGAAGACGGGAAACGACGGGTTACAAGCCAAGTTCTGAGGCTCGCCGAGATTTGTATAGTGCTTTTCTCAAACTTGCAATCAAATAAAAAATCGAAAGTGATTTTCACAGTACACAAACAAATAAGTCAAAAAACCAGACGACTCTACAAAATAATAAAAAAAAAATTTCTTCGTCAATGAATGTACGAGTGTCATGGGTTCATGGGACATAAAATATATATTGCCATCGAGGTTTTACTCGTAGGACGAAGAATAAGCAAGCCCACTAGGGTATTTTCTTAGAAATGAAATTTCAAGAGCAGGTAGTAGCGCATTGTACTATTTTACGTAATTTCAGTCTTCTGGTTCTGAAACTTCCAAAAACCTCCTGGGAGCCTATTATGTGTCACGAAACCTCACAAGTAATGGAAATACACTTATTTTTAGCCAGCCTATAAATATTAGATGAATCAATGAGTTGTCAGTGAGCTTTTATTTTTTTTTATTTCACAGAGTGGCTATTAGATAAAATTCAAGAAGTAACGATTTCAGTAAACACAGTAGACAGTACCTAATATTTGTGTACAAAACACTTTACAGAGTCACACATCACATTATCAGCCTGTCCCAATCCACTGCTGGATAAAGGCCTCCAATGCTTTGCGTATGGCTTTGGACGCATAATGAGCAAAATCGAAAAAAAATGCAGAGTCGCAAGGATCAAAACCGTTAACATAGTTTTGAGCTAACCTTTTTAAAGCTAGAAGCTATCAAATCTTTCTTAAAACGTTTTAATTGCAAACTTACTTAAATTTCCTATTGGCCAGCATTTTTCAATCCTATTGAAAAAAAGCTTAGCGGAGGATTTTATTGAGGGGTTCATTACGCGAAGCCCTCGGGAGCGGCGCTGGAAAATAACAATCTGAAGCAGCCGACAGCTGTAATGAGCCTTCAACGTCAGAAGAATTGTTACTGTATAGAACAGAACCTCAACTCAATGTTGATTGTAGGGGTAGCGTAGAAGAACGTTTTAATAAATGACTTGACCGTCACTGATAGCTTTATAATTGAGAAAGCATATCCGTATCCGTCAAACTTTTATCAATTTCCATACGAATTTGACTTCAATTCCGTGCTCAGGGGCGACACCTGGCGATAACTCGCTAGTTTTTTTAAAACGATGTGGAACTACCTTCCCTCATTGGAGTTTTCGATTCCGTCGAAGTAACTATTGAGCACAGGCCCTGTCCCCGCGGAATTTAGTCGTGTGAATAGTTATACAATAAGTAAATCCAAATTAGTGACAATGTATACTACGTCCGACCGCTCGATGGGTGGACGATATTCGGAAGAATACGGGTCACTTTTGGATGAGGTTAGCTCAGGACCGGGACCAGTGGCGTACAAGAAGAGAGGCCTATGCTCAGCAGTGGGCGAATAACGGCTGAATATGATGATGATGATGATGATGATGATGATGATGATACTTAAGTAACTTAAATATAGACATTTAAAATTAAAGTTAGTAATATTATTTTTAACGGTTTTTACCGTTCGGTTCACTATCTAATCAAAATACGATACGGGAGTCAGAGAACATTGTGTCTTATTACAGTAACGAATAGTAACGACGGGCCACCCAGCAAGATGATGTGATGTGGCTGGTCCCAGCGGCGTGGCTCGCAAGAATCACAAGCGAAGCCGTAGCGGCAGCACGAACAGCAGCACCAGCAGCTCCTCAGGCAGCAACTCTTCGAACCCCAAAGGTCCGAGTAAGATGTCCAAAGATATTTATTTATCTATTCAAAAACCCAAGTATACTGATAATGTATCTATAGGCTCTGGGGTTAGTGGCGACTTATACGAACAGCTGACTACTGGTGGACCAGGACCGCTTACAGATGATTCCTTGCCCGAACCTTTCACGTTTGATATAGAAACTAAACTCAAGGAATCGTCTGTGCCCAAAACTCCGGATAATTATCTTAAAATGCTTGATAAGATGCAGCGTTTGGGTAGCATGACTACGTCGAGCTCGTTGACGAATGCAGCGTCGAATGTGTGAATAAGAGAATAGCATAGCTGGTCTCAATTATATAGCTTCAGGCTTCAAGTCATTTAATAGCAGCGTTTTACCTGAAAATGAAACGCATATTACATACTTACCTCACTGGAAGCTTTCTTTAATTCTGCCTGGTGTAATTGAGCCAATGAGGGAAGGTAGCTCCACATCACTTTAAAAAAACCAGCGAGCTACCGCCAGGTGTCGCCACTGAGCAGGAAATTGAAGTCAAATTCGTATGGAAATTGATAAAAGTTTGACGGAACCGGATATGCTCTCTCAATTATATTATAAAGCTTCCAGTGAGTTTTATTTCAGGTAAAACGCTGCTATTATCGTCATAGTTAACAAAGAGCAGGGCACCTGCCTCAGGCTTAAGACGGGAAGGCAGACAGGCCTAGTGCTACCGTAAACATTTGTATATCCACGCCTGAAAATAGGTCGTTAATTAAAACCCCAGCTCTAGTATCACATCACATCACATCATCAGCCTATGATAGTCCACTGCTGGACGTAGGCCTCTCCTATTAACTATGCGTATAGACGCATTAGGAGGTAAATTCTAAAGCTCTAGTATAGTCCATTTCAAATACGAAGGCCCGATGCCACTCGAAACTTTTGTCATTTAATTGGTCCACTACAAATTGGCACGTGGTACACTGATGTAAGCATAAAATATCACGCCACAAAAGGGCCTGGCTAGGTTTCTTTAGTTATCTTATCATTGATCCTATTGCTGACGCCTAATGACTTTGTTAAGTGGAATCGGTCCTTCGTATTTGAAATGGACTTTACCAATGAGTATTTCCAATCTTATGTACCTGTCATACTTATGTCATGACTGTCATGAGTTTTGAATGGTGAAAGAAAACATTGCGACTAAACAAATTAACTCTAAGAAAACCTAGTTTCTACTCTGAGTTGGAATATCGGATAGCACTGATAGCAGATGGATAGCAGTAACTTTCGTAAAAACTACTATTTAGGTACCACGACAATTCCCGAATTTAAGTCACTAAGCGCATGTCTGCTTTGTTTGCGATCCGTAACCGAAAAGAAATAAAAACAAGGACAATTATTACATAAGGTGGGAGTACCAATACGTAACAGTCATGTTGACAAAGAATATTTATTTGAATCTCGATATTTTGCTCTTATACAAATCTATATAAAGTATTTTCATGTGTTTAGGGAGAGGAGTTTGTAAGTTTTGTTAAATAGTAGGTATTTATTTTATAGGGCGACAAATCAAAATTTCTCAAAATTGCAAATTTTCTTAGACAACTCCATTGTACGAGTAAGTATCAGGTGATTTTGCTGGCAGTCCCAATAGATGGCACCTCAGTACAAGTTTGAATGCCACGTATTGGGACATTGAAAATATTAACACTCAGTCCTAATAAATGTCAGCCTATCTTAAAATTATGTTAATAATTAAGAATAATTAGCTTTAATTATTTCAAAGTTGGGATACAAAGCATTAAAGGCACATACATAAATTATCATCGTTTAAATGCCCTAATAGTTGCTAATAATTTTATCTTATCGATGGCAACTCAAGCTATGATGACGCGTGTTGGTACAGCGTCGGGTACTAAGTACTTCCACCTTACCCGACGTATTCCAAAATATGCTCCTAAACTTTAGGTACGGTACTTACATGTAGGTATACAGGGTGTAATCGATAAGTGTTTACAGGCCATAATTCCGTAAATATGAGAGATATCAGAAAACTTTTAACTGATATCAAAAGTACGTTACCCAACGAGTAAAATTACATTAATAACTTTTTTTAAATAGATGAAGTAATATTCAAAATACTAACGTAAAACGCTCCCATACATTTAGTATGACGACTTACAGCCTTAAAGAATGTCGGGTGTCGTAAGAGATAAAACTGTTAGAGATTCGTTATTTTGTAGGAATACATTTTAATAAGATAATAATACTACGGTTTATGAAATAATTAATCTAACATTTATACTTCAATAAAAAAATATTCGTATTAAACTAGTCTTTGAATGAACGGTTACGTACTAAATGTATTGGAGGGTTTGAAGTTAATATTTGAGATATTTTTGATTTAATTTCAAAAAATGTATTAGTGTAATTTTAATCGTTGGGTAATGCACTTTCGATATCAGTAATTTTTTTTCTGATATCTCTCATATTTACGGAATTATGGCATGTAAACACTTATCGATTACACCCTGTATAGCTATATGCCTGTGACAAGCAGCTCAAGTCGGAGATGAGTACAGTGTTTGGCCTATGATATCTCATTGTATCAGTACTGAATCCAATTCAAGTAGGTACTAATGCAGATAAATAGAAAACGCTTTTGCTACATTTATAATTTCCTCAAGCCAGATAACAACACAAATTGTATGTTGATTCAGTAGTAAACCTATCATGAGGAGTCAGCTCTGGGCATGGCTAAACTCAAGCGGTCTGTATCTACGGCTTTGCAAACCTCACTTGGTTACATCCCTCATAACCGTCCACATCAAAGGTTGCTGCAGACCTTGTCACGGTCACGATCAAGCCTGCTCTAAGGATGAATGTCGGGAGCTCTGACGTCATCGTTACGCAACTGTTACAAAAACAGCCAGACCAGCCAGCTACAGCGTCGGCCTAGAAGTCAGCGGGCTGATCGATGGTCACCGTCGAGATAAGCGAGATGAGTGATCGAGCCTTATCGTTATCACGTGTGGAAGGAATCTTGGACGGCCGCGGCAGATCGAGACGCATTCGCACAGGACAGTCTGCGGAGACTGCACGCGTACCCTTGAGGCAGGCTCTCGAGGCACCAGCGTACGCGCATCCTTATGTAGTAGGGTGACGATGATACAACGGTAGTGCCGACATATCTCGATTACGTGATCTCATATCGGACGTTTATTAAAGTGAAGTGAAACGTGTGAATCAAAATGGGTAAGCAATTAAATAATAGTGCACTAATTATTAGAAATGCTACATTTATAAAAAAAAAACTATGCTACATTTATAAATATAAACACGATGTATTATTTTATTATGAGCCGCGGCTCATAATAATACACCGTGTTTTTATTGATTTCCGTTAAATTAAAGGGAAGCTTATTTAGGTCAAAAATAATAAATTTCTCTAATAAGCTAGTGTCTTAACTCTTACTGTTATGGAGTTATTAAAAAAATAAGTTTAATGACTGAACAAGTGTATTGCAACCTTTATTACATCCTAATGTTACTTATTTTGACGTATGCCATCAGTCGCCTGAGATCTTATTCTTAAGGTTCTCTCACACTTGCCATTACAATTATTATGTATGAAAACGAAAAAAATTTTTAATACGAAATTAACAAAAGCCGATATACCAGGCAACTTCTATTAATGTCCCAAGTAACCTGTCCAATTTAACGGAAATCAATAAAAACACGGTATATGTCACATACATCACCTCACAATTGTTTAACTTGAAGTATACCTTCACGGATTAACGATTAATTAATCAGAATTATTGAAATCGGTACATTACGTACCTACAGTTCACAGAATCATCAAATTTGTTTTTGCTATGGTGTAGATTACGTAAGGTATGTTCATAACTTTCATAAGTCTTACTTAATGTAGGTCATAGTAAATAAGATGAGGGTAGTTCAATGTGAACATTTTTATTTACTACTTTACATTATACGTGCTATAAATACACGTTCACCGTTCTTATCACTGTAATTGGCTAAAAATAGGTAGTGAATGCTGAAAATTTACCATATTAACTAGTATTATCTAACAATTATATATTTATCGATTCTCTTGCTTTCTTGGTATAGAAAATCCTCCTTCGTAAACTCGTATGAACATTTCTAGAGAGTTTTTCGAACTACCCGCATTTTATTTACAATCTTAACCGTGTGCTCTGTGGTTGAAATGTTGTTCATCCAAAACTCACGATGACGTCTTGGTCGCGTTTTATAAAGTTTACAATTTTGCTGTTTGCCTCTCTTTCTAGCCAATATGTGCGTGCGTTAGAGAGGCAAACAGCGAAATTAAAAATGTAACTTTTTAAAACACAAACCGGATAGTTATTTTTTCGCACGACTACATTACATTCGCTGATTTCGGTAATCTACAGACCCTCAATCTGGTTTAAATTCTAGTTTTTAAGCTTTCCTTGTACGGCAGACAATGCTGGTAATCTTGAAGATTTTGAGATTTGAGTACTAAAAGTATGTAACATTGTTACCAATACAAAATATATATTTCAGTCAAACTTTTTGGTAGCTTCATCACAAAGACATTAGGAAAACAAGATAGCTGTTGAAACAAACTTTTAAACCAGAATTTTTTACATTCATTTTGCCCTGGCTCTGATAATAGTCTAAGTTGTCTTCCCGGTGACTTATGAAGTTATGACTTACTTATTACGAGTTTATACGTTTCGGTCACATTTTTTCGAAAATAGGTATTAGTTGTTTATCCGAACCGTTAATCAGATTGAGAAGTGTGCTATCATTTGGAAGCTATATACAGCTACATACAACAACATGTATATAGGCCATAAATCTTATCAGAAAAGAAAATTTCCACAGACTTAAAAAATAAATTCTTCATATTTAATTATAAATTCTAAATCTACTTAAGTCGGTACCAAGTAATCTACATGACTAAATTTAGGTAAACAATAACCACGTTCAGACAAATGAAGTATCTTCTGTGTAAAATTAACTTCAATACAAATGTAACAACAAAAAATACAAAGCGGTTGTAATTCAAAAATTTTCCTATTTAGGCTATTGTATCTCTTCGTTCAGCAAGGTTAACAGTAGCCGCGAAATCTATTACCCTTGTCAAACAATTTGTCATTTGACTTTAGACCTTGTCTAATAAGCTCAAAGTCCGTTCAGTCCAACAACTTAATTTTTTGGATTTTTTGTCTAAATTGTTCAGAAGTTAACACGGTGAGTCAAGCAGGTTCAATGGATCGGTGATAGCTTAGAACGCGATTTTCCGGTTGTCTTTCAGCGCGACATCACCTGTCCTGGACATTTACAGCGATTTAACAGTTAATCTACATGTCCGCTCAAAATAATTGACACCTGTATCGATTTTAAATTTTGCTTTAGCTTCAACTTTTTGCACAAGAACAATCACTTTTGAAAAGTGATATCATTTATAGATACCTATCTTCATTTATTTTGTCTGCTTAGACGGTCTAGATTTTTATGTGATTTTCCAATAGTCTTTATTATAAATAAATACCAAAAGGCATCAATTATGGTGCAGTTATTATGTTACTTCGTACCTACCTATTGCAAAATATACTTACTTGCCCTATATTTACATGAATAAATATTTAGATTATTGTATAGAATTAGTGTGAATTCAACCGCACTGAGGTACTTAGTTACTAATAAAATTGTTACCTTAGTAAGTAGGTCCAACTAGCTATATAATTATGTGTAATATATGCGAATATATGATATATTAATAATCAAAGGTGAAATTCAATACTAGATTTAAAAAAATATATAATCTTAAGTAGCGAATACATACCTAATCGATAAATTTATAGGTACCTAATAGATTTGACTGAGACACACCCCAAATCACCCCTCCACAAAATAAATAAGTAAAACAATTTTGGTAGTATCACTAAAATCTGTTTATTTTCTAATAAAGTTGGTACCTACATAATTAAATTTATTTAAAGTTCCTTAAAAATAATTCTCGAAATTAGTTTAGGTTTACGAAATAAACTAATTTAGAGAATTAATTGGCGGGAGTCGCCCGCAGACCACGAACCCTGTAAAGTGTTCGAAACGTCGGGATGATAATTTTAATTAATATGCACGAGTTTATCCGTTTTCATAGTTTTATTTAATGTGTAATCCTCGCGGTAACCGAAAAAAATAGTTTAGTATTAATTCGTTAAGTGTATGAGTTAAATATTATATATCAGGCACCTAAATTGGAAACAGGTAAACTGTTCCGTATGGATAATTCTATACATAAGTGTTATTTGCCAAGAAATCGATAACAAATTACCTATCTATTAAGTGTCTACTGTCTACCTCGTAACTAACGTTATTTATATCTCGACTATCAATATGGTCTCTATCATGTTTAAACCAAATTTTGAACAAAGTTAAAAATCCACTAGAAATATAACCATATCCATTTCAGTTGTACCCTATAATATTGTACCTATGTAGAATATCTAGGTGCATAAGTTAAGTACTTTAAAATCGATTTTGGATGTCCAACAGCTTAATTAATATTAGAAATACATCATTTTTTCTACATTTTTAATGAGTTTGGTGGCACGGTGACCATCCGTGAAGTCGCAAAAGACTGACTTTTGGCATTTCATTTGTGGCTTTAATTTTTAATACTTGTAATTCAGTGAGTGATTGGGTTATGGGATATAAATTAATTAAATCCTCACAAAAAGCAGTCATAGCTATGAACAATAAATATGAACAATTGAACATTCCGCGTACTCCTCCCGCATCAATCAAATCAACTCGCACAAAACCCAAAAATGTACCCGCTCATTGACAAAGAGATATATCGTTAATTATCTACATTCATATGCAAAATTCCCATTCAAACCTAAACTGAAAAACAACTCGTTCAATTAGTCGTATGTAATCTTAATTTGTCTTAATTAAGACAAATTCGTCAGTGACGTTAGGGTAAATAATATCTGGGCTTACGCGTCGTCAGTCCGTTTCAATTAGGTGTATTTGAGTCATGATACTGCCCTAAAGCTTTGAGAACAGTCAATTATTTCAAGGAGACTGCAAATTAATGTGTCCATTGAGTTGCGCGTGTCATCCCAACCCGGGCGAAGCCCTGCGTCGTCACGAGACTCAGGAGCTAATCAAGAACCATAAGCCGACATTTGTATCATTTATATCCGAGCCAGAGACAAGTATATAGTAAACACTGGTATACCATCAGTTCTTACAGAATAGGCTACTTGAACCATTTTTAAAGTCTTTCTTATATTATTAATCAATATCTGATTAACGGAAAAAAAATATAAATATATTTTTTCACGACCTAGAAATCCACAAAATTATAACTTAAAATTTAAACTTTCGTTACCGCGCGAAAACGATACTAGCCATGTTAATGCTTAGATTATCTGTGGTGTGACGTCACTCAAACCGAAAACAAACATTTGACGTGTCACTTATGTTATGTCAATGTCACAGCAAAGCTACATGCCTACATGTCCATGGCGAATTTCACTCGTATAAGATTCGACATGAAGTTAGTTTAAAATCCTATGACGTCACATCATTTTTTTCAATAAAAAATATGTACCCATCAAACACTTTTAATACACCGTAATCGAAAAATATTGATCTTTTCAATAAATACTACAGAAAATAATAATTTTTTGCACTAAATTTGATATTAGTCAAGTAGCCTATTACCTACTTAGGTAGCGCGCGAAACCATAATTATATTATAAACAACTTCGCTATAATTTGTTCGCAACCTAACTATAGTCTGTTGTCCCATCAAAAGAGCTGTCTCCATCAGAAGATACATATTTAGAATCGGAAGAACGGGAAGATTATTCTTATAAAGGTACTTGCCTCATTATTGTTGTTGTTTGTGGGTCATTAAATACTTGTTTTTATCGGAGGAAGCGTATGGGCCGGTCCACGTGATCTCTTATAGTTGGCATGTCATTCCAACTAGGTACCTACTTAAATAATACTTCAGAGATTTACCGTCTGTATTATTTAATCGCCTTTGGTGTCAATTGTGTCATAGACACATATTGAGCGCGATAAAATAACGCAACTGAAAAAGCTGATCATTTTGTAACGCGGCTAATCTGGTCCCATTTATGAACATAGATCATCGTTAGTGGTTCGTACTTCGTACTATAATTGTGGTCATTGACCATACAGTTTTGCTTCATCTTGGCGATATGAAGTATTAGAATTAGGATTTTTGTAAACAGTGTAATGAATAAGAAATGACGTATAAATGATTGCTAAATAATTTATTTGTCCCTCGCATAAGTAATTGTACAGTCACGTCTAATAATATGTAGGTATACATTTCGGAACGTATTTCAAAGGCATAAGGATCAAAACCGTATACATATTTTTGGAGCCGACCGTACTTACCTTTTTTATTTGGGTTCCGTAGTAAACAAGGAACCCTTATAATTCTTATATAGTATACTATAGGGGGCGACACATTTTTTTTTCTTCTGGAGCGATTATCGACTTTAGAAAAAAACTTTCTTTGAAAACCCTTATTCTTTTTAAGAGACCTATTTAACGATACGCCACACTACTTATAGGATTACAGCAAATAAAAAAAAAACATTCCCACTTCACCAGTTAGGGAGGTACCCGAAATACAAATTATTTTCTAGTTTTTATTGTACCACTTTGTTTATTTTATTTTATTTTATTTATTGGAGAAACAACAGAAGCAGTGACAAAACATTGTTGGCATGATTAATATGTATACTTGTACTAAATTGCGATTTCTAGTATTGAAGGCCACTGAGCTATGCTGCGGACAGACGGACAGACAGACAGGAAACTATAAGGGCTCCGTTTTTGCCATTTTGGAACCCTAAAAACGATGATCCTGGAATATTACCTGATGATTATTTGTTACTTTTAATAGTACATACTTTGTAACGAATGATCTGATGATGATGACCCATTCAACGCCCGTACTAGGCCGTTTTATTGCTAGAATAACCTTGATGCGGGTGGTGAGTTGCAATTTGCATACATTTATTCGTGCACATTGTATTGTCTTAACACGATCGTATTAAGAACATTTGTTCGAACTCATATTTTTAATGTCCAAATTTCACTAGAAGGTCGTAAGGCACTGGTCTCACCGCGAGCTACTAAGCTATGAACTATGGGCTATAAACACGAACAAAAGATACGCACTCCTGGTGAGTTAGCGGTGAGACCAGTGCCTAAAAGATACTGAAATTTTTTAGCCAAGCCTTAATTGCCCAAAAAACATATTATTTCTAAGTAAACTCCAAAGTTCACCGATAAGAAATTTAAGTACCTACCTGATATAGGAAATTATAAACACTTATTCATCTTAATACGTACACTCCGTTTGATCCCAGAAAACACTTCGTGACACACGAAGTTAATATAATATGGCTGTCCTCCTTTATCCATCAAGGATTGTAGCCCGACGTCTCTTTCTGAGACCCGCGAGGCGTTTTCTAAGTTCAAATCGGGTTATTCCCACCTGTTACCAACAACTTGACACCAGTGGTAACAACTGGGATTTTTTTCCCACCTGTTACCACTGGGAACAACTGGGAATTAAAATTCCCAACTGTTACCACCAAACTAATTGGTGGTAACTACTGGGAAAATATTTTAGTGGTAACTAGTGGGAAAAAAAATCCCAGTAGTTACCACCAAGTAAGGTGGGAAAAAAATTCCCAGTTGTTACTACTGGTGTCAAGTTGGTGGTAACAGGTGGGAATAACCCTTCAAATCGAGTTTACCATGCCCTAGACTATGCGTACGACGTACACCTACATTTCGTAGCTAAAATTGCTATTCCTTATCAAACCACGGTATTTCGAAACGCTAACCTTACCAGCAATGCCACTCGTGTCATTGTCAAACTGTCAAGAGTATTTTACCAGCGCACGCACTGTGTACTGATAAGTGATAACACACCATGTTTAGACATGTCACTAGAGATTTATTTACGACAAGCCTCATCACGCATTAATTATAAAATTGATTAATCATGCACTCCTAGTATTGTAAATACCACTACCGTTTATTTTCACAGAGATAAGATAAAAACGTCTAAAGTAGCTGAACTAGCAATATAAGTGTAGGACACATATAATTAATTAAGTTTATATGTATTTGAGTTGGCTTTATTTTTAATAACTTTAATTAAACGAGATAACCTACTTTTGGTTTAAATACAGAAGTTTAGTTAAGTACCGACGAAAGTATTAGATACCTGAATATATTTTGTTTAAGAATTTTCCTTGTTACGGTTTTGGGCTGTTAGCCCAAAACCGTAACAAGGAAAATTCTTAAACAAGTATATAGGCCACATACCTTTACCTGCGTACTCTTCTCAAGAAATTGTGAGGGTCATCGTTGTCGGATGACAAGGAGGACTATATTATAATTGCACCTTACAATATGTAAATATATATTTTGTAAAAAAATACCCATATCTTTTCAAAAAAGCTAAAGATGTATATTATAGAAACACAAGGAACCCAAACAGACTTGTAATTGATTTTATTCCCAGTAGTTCTCTTTTCATGAAAAGATTGAAAAGTAGTTATTATATGTGTATAAAAATATTTAATGCTCTTCCAGACAATGTTAGAGACCTCCCTCTTAATTTGTTTAAAGCTCCACTCTATCGTTGGCTAAAAGAAATGTTATTTTATAGGATAAATGACCTGTTCTGCATGAGATAGTACTACGTGGAAGATAGATCTGTATAATTATATAGTTAAGTAAATATTTGCATGCTAAAATAGCAAAATATGTTTTTAGTTCAGATTTATGTTAACCACACCATCTTATTGTACCATATTTTGAGCAAATAAATTATTATTATTATTTCCTTTATTGATCTTTTCTCTTAGGCTAGGTGTTTTATAAACATGTCTATAAAAGTAAAATACAATACAACATACAAAAACAATACAAAATATAAACACTTTATAAAAAACCTAACCTAGGGTGCCGCCGGCAACGGAGCGGGCCCAAGCTGCCGGTGGTTAAGGTCGCAGAGATAGGAACCGACGGACTATCCGCGCCGTGTCCAGGACTACCGCCTTCTGCATCTGACCCTTGATCCAGCCATCTAGCGAGAGACTCTTAAGATGTTGGTCGAGACTCTTCGCTATTAAACCGTTCGCTGTAACGACTATCGGGACTATGATCGTCGAGTCAACATCCCACATGGCGGTTATCTCGTGGGCCAAGTCTAGGTACTTACTGGACTTGTCCTTCTCGGCCTTCACGAGATTCTCATCATGGGGGATGGTGACGTCGACGAGCACAGCCCGGCGCTGCGATCGATCTACCAGCACGATATCAGGCTTATTGGCTACAATAGTCCTGTCCGTGATGATAGGTCGATCCCAATAGAGCGTGGCACGACCATTTTCGAGAACTGGTGCAGTTGTGTACTTATAGTATGGCACTTCGACGTCCACAAGGCCGTATCGAAGAGCAAGCTGCTGGTGTATAATACTGGCTACGAGGTTATGTCTGTGCAAGTACTCGGTGTTAGCAATCTGAGAACAACCGGAAATAATATGCCTGAGTGACTCTCCGGGACGGCGGCATGCCCGACAAATGTCGACCGTACCGTCCTTCAGGATATATTTCCGGTAGTTATTCGTCATGATAACCTCGTCAGCAATTGCACAGGCAAAACCCTCGGTTTCTCCGAAGAGGTCCCCGAATCGTAGCCAGTTCACCGACGCGAGCAGATCCACGTCAGGTCCCGTGAGGGCCTTGTAGAACCGCCCGTGTAGCTCCTTGCTCTTCCATACCGCCCTGCGGTCCTCGGTGCTTAGTACCACAGGTCTGCGCCAGTTCTCTTTTGCCAAGGAGAGCGGCGTGAGGTTCCGGTCTACTGCCACCACGTCACTATGCATCCCGCACTCATTGTTAAGAAAATAGTTTCTGAGATTGTACACCTCATGGTTGTGGAGGTTTTTGGCATTTAGGAAGCCGCGGCCCCCACACCTCCGCGGGATGTACAATCTCATAACTGATGAGCGCGGGTGTAGCATTCGATGTGTGGTAAGCAGTGTACGGACCCTTCGATCCAGGGCGTCCAGCTCGGTCTGAGTCCACCTTAGTATGCCAAAGGAGTATGTGAGTATGGGCATTACCCAGGCGTTGAAGGCGCGCACTTTGTTGCCTCCTGACAAAAGACTGTTAAGTACTTTTGTGAGCCGGCTGAAAAAGCGCTCCTTCACCGCCTGTCTAATTCCCATATCTTCAATACCCAGAGACTGTGACATACCAAGGTATTTATAGGTTTCTGCTTCCGAGATAGATCTGAACGACATTGTCTCAGAAAGCTGTAAATTTGTTGAATTTACTACTTTCCCCCGCTGCACATGCATAACCGCACACTTATCGACACCAAACTCCATATTGATGGCACTACTGAAAACTTCTGTGGTTCGCAGTAGCTCCAACAAGTCTTGGCTATTTGGCGCAAATAATTTGAGATCATCCATGTACAGAAGGTGAGAAATGACTTCACCCTCTCTCCGAAGCCGACAACCTAGTCCTGAATCCTTCAGCAGGGTGCTGAGGGGATTCAGAGCTAGGCAGAACCATAAGGGACTCAGACTGTCACCCTGGAATATGCCTCGCTCGATCCTTATGAAGTCCTGCGGGCCAGAGGGGTCACCTCCACCTCCTGGTTGACGAAGGACTGTGGTCCACTGCCCCATACACGCGCCGAGAAAGGATCTTAAAGCTGCATCAACTTTATACAGCTCCAAGACCCTCTTCAACCATGAATGGGGCACCGAATCATAGGCCTTCTTGTAGTCAATCCAAGCGGCGGAGAGGGCCCCTTTGTTACGCCGGACTTGCTGGCAAATGGTCATGTCGATGAGGAGGAGCTCTTTAGTACCACGGGACCCAACCCTACATCCATTTTGAGCAGAGGCCAGAACATTGTTCGCAACAATGTGCGTGTTAATTTTTGCTCTCAAAATGGATGTAAGGAGCTTGTAGAGTGTAGGCAAGCACGTGATGGGTCGGTAGTTTTTCGGTTCCGTGGTACTACCGGACTTGTGGAGCAGGAAGGTTATACCTGTTGTTAAGGAAGGAGGCAGGGAACCAAGCTCAAGGGCTTGTTGGAATTGCGCTGCTAATCGCGAGTGGGAGCACCGAAACCATTTTAGCCAAAAGTTGTGCAATCCGTCCGGTCCAGGACTTTTCCAGTTCTGGGCAGGGCGGATGGCACAAGTTACGTCATCGGCGCTGATGGCAACAGCCTCCATAGGTTCGATGCTCTCGCACTCACGCTCAACAACGTTCATCCAATCGCCCTCGATGTGTCCGACGGGCACCGACCAGATGTTACGCCAGAAATCAGTCATGGCAGTAGCATCCGGCAGATGCGCGTCGGACAAATGATGATCGGTTCCCTCCCACCTTCGGTATAACTTCCTTTGGTCACTTTGGAAGAGACGGTTCTGTTGAAATCGATCCACACGCTCTCTGTAGCGGCGGATACGGCTTGCCCATGCATAAACTTTCTGCTTCAGAAAGTCAATGCGCTCTGTGAGGTTGGCCATGTAGTCGCAAGGCATGATGCCCGTTCCCGCGAATGCCTGGTTCACAAAGCGCATTACTCGGGGGCGGCTATTGCCCCCCCTGAAGCAGATCAGCTTTGCAATGAGAGTCCTAAACGAGTCGATACGACGCTCGATCCGCACTTGCCATGCGGGGACACCCCCGGCGGTCCTAGGTGCACGGTCAGCGTCCGGAAACTTGACTCGAGCAACACGGCACGCCGCGATGGCCCCGCAGTACATGATCGAGTGCGTATCGTCCAAATCTTTACTGGATCGTATGTACGGCTCCAGTAAAGCGTTTAGGGCTCCCATTAATGCTAGATTGCGTCTATTCATGGGCAAGCGTGGTAACCGTGGCCTAGAATTGGGTGTGGAGCGATATTCCATAATCGTCTCTTCCAAAGTCCTCCTCAGATGCTCATCAGTTGCAGTACTTACACTCTGACTCGCGAAATATTCCTCATCGGCACTGGGATCACCCCGCGGCGCCCCCGGTGCCAGGTCGGGTGTCGGCACCGGATCCGGCAACGTGGCGGGCGGGTCCCGCGCCGAGGTGGAAGCTGCACGAGTCGAGAGAGCCTGCAGGCGAAGCCGATCAAGTGTCGAGTCATCCAAACATTTAGAACGTAGAATGACCCGCACCTGATCCGCTAGCCGTTGCTCCGATACGGTGATGGCGGGTTCAAGAGCCTGAAACAGAGGCAGAATCCTGGAACGGTACGCGGTTAGTCGGGTTCCCCCCTCTGTAGCCTCGTAGTAGGCGCGCATGCAGTTCTCATTAATTGTCTGAGTCCATCGCATGCGACGCACTACACCACCGGCAGCGGGAGCCGTGGGCGGGGCAGCATGTCCCGCGGGCCCCAAGCGTGCCGGCAGCGGTGGCCGTCCGCGACGCGCAGGTGGTCGTGGCGGCGGCGGCGGCGGTCCGCGCTCGTCGCTCGACTCGCTGGTGTCGGGTGCAGTGGCGAATTCTTCACCCGACAACGATTCCGAAGAGGAGGAGGATGACGAGGCGGACGTAGGTGGTGGGCGTGCGGATTGTGTGGACGCTTGACTCCGTGTCTTACTCCTCGTCTGCATGTTTTTCTTTTAGATTTGTACATGTATGTTGGCGTGTACGTGAGTGGTCTTCAGCGGTATTACTTGTACCGCTAAAATAGTACAAAGATGATCAAAAATAGCCAATAAATACATTTTTTATCAAAATTGCAGAAAAAATTGTAAAAAACACGTCTGACGTTGACAGCGTCAATTTTTTTTTTATTTTTTTTTTTTATTATTATTATTATTTATTTGTATCTCTCTTTGATCACGGGCCTATAAATCCCGGTCTTTTGATAGGCTTGCGCGGGGATACAGATCCAACACGTAGAGGCCCTTTGGAGAAATTTGCTGTGTTTTACACCTGCTGCAACCCATTCACGGGCACAAAAATAGATATCCGTGAACCGGTCCCAGTAGGCATATAGAGGCTATTGGAGATTATATGGAAAAGACTAGTGGGTTATGGTGATGAAGGTTGGATGGATAAGAGATGGAACTATAGAAAAGAGGTCCGGACACCTGCCATAACAATGATTTCTCTTTGCTATCGAGGCAGGCGGTGACTTGCCGCCGACTAAATGGGCCCCCGTAAATGCCGTCACAAGAGACAGCCAGGGGCAACACCGGTGTAGGCGGCTCAGGAGTGTAGAGAGGTGTACACCGCTTTCTGCGCAGTGGCTTGACGGCCGCTGCACCAACTCGCGACTTACGCAAATTTACACTTCCCCCCCTGGAGCATATAGCTCTGACGACTCCTCTCTGGACGGCCAGTTAAGGCAAGCCAGAGCTGAGAGTCCTACGGGTCCCCTTGGGGTTCCACTCCGACCGACGAAGACACGCCGGAGGCGGGGACCCTGACCGACTCTCGGGAGCACTCGGGTCCGTGGGGTCGTTACTCCCCAACAGCTCGCCACAAGCTGCCCTGCGGCCTTATTATTATTATTATTATATATAATGTGATTTAACCAGTAGATTAGTAATACCTATTACTAATATTTTGTAGGCGCTGATACTTACTGCGTCTTCTGTACCTAGTTTATAGGCGCGGCTTCTGTTTCTGCGGAGATAAATATTTTATCCATAACGTGAACAATGACATTATCTAAAGTCTGCGAGATAAAATTTGAGTACACAAATACTTAAGTCTCTTTTCTGTCATCAATTCCGGAGAAATATCGTACGTTATCTTGTATTTCGGCAGCCTAATACCTACGTATCTAATATTTTATATTGTTCTAACATTGAGAAATTAGTACATTTACTAGGTACATAGAAAATAGGATACTTGCATTGTAATATTTTGAGAACAATATGAGAACATTTTTGTCTCAAGGTTTATTTTCCATTTCGTTACCATTTTTTCATACATTTTGTATGACGGAATGGAAAGATCCAAAAGTTGTAATTTTTGAGACATAATTGTTCTCCTATAGAATCGAAAGAGCTCACGATTTTGAGTCCAAATCATATAAAAAATATCTGTTACAAAAAAGTGGGGAGGACAAGTTTGGAAAATGTACACACCTAAAAATAATTTTCAGAGCTTCTTTTTTTTTTCGATAATGACGTATGACCTAAGTATCTATTATAATTTCTCATTAAGATTAGCTAAGTGAATTAGTTCTTAGGGTTTGAGAGCTCTGTGAAATTGTTTGGGAACACCCACAAAGCTTAATTTGCTTTAATAAACACCTACCCACAAATGCTTTAATACATGTCGTAAATATTCGCTAATGCAAAATGGTCATTAATATAATCACAATAGAGCCCAGCTTACCGTGAGGAATTCTAATTATTTTGTGTCATCGAATATTGGCTGTAATAAAACTCGAAGCACATTGAAGCGTCGTGCCAATTATTTAGTTATTTGTGGATGAAGTTTAGTTTATCAACAACGTACACAGGATTTATTTTGTTTGATAATTAATAACCTCACATCGATCAAAAGTCAGCCGTTTTAGTGTTATACCGCATAATGAATGTGCAATTTACGATTCAAAATAATGGAGGAGTCAGTGACCACTGTGATTACATACGTTGACAAGCCAATATTAGTAGATAAGTGTCCACGGGTTAAAAACATACAATTAAAAGCAATTTACTGAAAACGGCCTACTTCGAATGAAATATACATACCGAGTCATCCGTTTTATCTAAAAAAATGACATTATTTTGATTCCTTGACTTACTAATGTTGAAATTCGTAGTGGCAGCAAATTATACTTAAGTGCTTATTTTCCTTACAGGTCTAGACTTTTTAGAACATGGGGCGGACTTCGAAGCAGCCATTTCGGCTACAGGTAAGTTTCCATTATTTAACTTAAACATTTTGAAGAATGCCATAGGTATATTCCATTTCAAATACCATTGCCCGATGCTACTTAGAAGTTTTAAGGGGCATCGGGCCATGGTATTTAAAACGGAGTAGGTATACATATGATTGTGATTAAACAATAAACGAGGGTCAAAGGCGCCTAGCCTTAAAAAAGATTGCATGTACTTACCGGAGAAATTCACCGGTGTCCGCTAAGCTGGAGTGGCCGAGTGGTTTAGGCATCAGCCGCGAAAGCTGAGGACGTGGGTTGAAATCCCACTTCTAGCGTTGCTAAACTTCGGTATTTTTCTTGGGTATACACCGTGTTTTTATTGATTTCCGTTAAATTAAAGGGAAGCTTATTTAGGTCAAATAGAATAAATTTTTCTAAGAAACTAGTGTCTTAACTCTTACTGTTATTAAGTTATTAAAAAAATAAGTTTAATGACTGAACAAGTGTATTGCAACCTTTATTACATCCTATAGTTACTTATTTTGACATATATTATGCCGTCAGCAGCCGTCAGTCGCCTGAGATCTTATTCTTAAGGTTCTCTCACACTTGCCATTACAATTATTATGTATGAAAACAAAAAAAAAACGAAATTAACAAAAGCCGATATACCAGGTAACTTCTATTACTCGTAATGTCCCAAGTAACCTGTCCAATTTAACGGAAATCAATAAAAACACGGTGTATACCATTTAATATTTAAATAAAAGAGGTACAAATAAATGGGTACAAGTACTTACTAATGTAAAAATAAGTACCTATACCTATATATTTAATATGAAGGGTCCACGGAAAGAACATGTCTAGGCAATTCAAATTACAGAGAGAAAAACCACCTTACTTTTAACAGAATAAGGTGTGAATTTGCCCTGATTTTTTAAGCACATGTTTTTTTTCCGTGGACCCTTCATATATACCTACTTACATACTGTTTAGAATGTTGGGTAGCTAACTTCTATCAAAGACCATGAATTATGCATTTTTTCCTATTTCTATGTAATAATCCCTATGAAACAAAGGCATAGGTTATTCCTTGCCCAACAACCTGTCAGTTTTTAATCGGTCCCAAACAGATTCCACTGTTTTAGAGGATGGATTTAAAACATGGACAGGTTAACATGTAACGAAAATCCTTAAAATATTTTTTAAATTTTAAATCAATAATATAATACCTACATAGGTAATATAACATATTATTATGGTCGATATAATTCAGTACCTATTAAACCTAATATACTGTGAATTAATGTTCAACTCGGGCGCAATTATGTTGAAATTCACTCTAAAAAAGCAGACTTAATATTCCAAAGTGACCCACTAGGTACCTACCAAAACTAATTAGGCTCGAGGCCATTGCATCTTACCAACATACTACATAGGTATAGTACATGGCATGGCATACAAGTTTTATTGGTGGAAGCGGGTTTATTAGACGTCTTAATAATGTTTAAATCTGTCTTTGACGACAAAATATACTTCTCTAAGACTGTAAGTATAAATATTCGACTATATATATTCGAATAGCCAATATTCGACTGTATGTAATAAATTCTTTAATGCATGTTATTTTAATAAGATGTACCTATTATTATACTGTTTTGAAAATATAAGTCCACCTGAGTTTCTTACTGGTTCTCCTCAGGAACGGTGTAGGGTTTGAACCAGTAGTACCTAGATTTTTTTCTCTCTCTTGATAATGTCAGACGATTCGAAAATGCTTATTAATAAGCTTACTTGAATAAAGAATAGTTTGACTTTGACTTTGACTAAGATAAATATCAGTAGTTCTTAAGCTTGATGGTATTGCGCAGGTTTCGGCCGCTTCCACTTCTGTCTACTCGCCATCACCGGGCTGATCTACGCCAACACGGCCATCGGCATCACCATCGTGTCCTTCGTACTGCCAGCGGCGACATGTGACTTCAAAATGACCTCCGCCGATAAGGGGTGGCTTACCGCCGCCCCTATGTTAGGTAAGATACACTCTCTGTTCACTAGTCGTGTGCGGCGTCTGTGATCCCTTAGGAACAAAGATCGGACAAACGCCCGTCATTTTGAAAACATAACCCTGTCCCGTACAGTAAAGACTTCCTTATCTTATGATATTAACATATTTCATTTAATGTGATGTTTTTTTAATAACACTAACACAAAGTATCTCTCTATTTATGAGATCCCAACTCTTTCTTACTTGTACAAGTTGTACATATCATGATTGTGACCAATAAACGATTTAAGTAAAATTTATTAATAATACGCGATAGGTTTACATAATCCTTTTAAATTGTTTTATTTCATGGATAGGTAATCATCGCCGTAACCGAAGAAGATATATACACTCAATACATCGAAATTCATTATCACAAATTCACAATCATGGTGTACCTATACAAGTAAATGGGAGATCATCATCATCATAACCATCATCAGCCTATGATAGTCCACTGCTGGACGTAGGCCTCTCCTATTAACTATGCGTAATAAGATGCGCTATGCGCATTAAGAGGTAAATGCCCATAATCGCCACGCTGGGCAAGCGGATTGGCGATCGCAGTAATGTGTCCACTATGATGACGCTGCTGCTCATCATCAATCTTTAATCAAATATGGTCAGTGACACTTCAATCCCTTAGTCGTCTCTTACGACACCCGCAGGAGGAGTTGGGGTGGTGACAAATGTATTCTTTCCTTTCTGCCGTCACCACACGGCTTAAAAAATGGGAGTTGCGATCTCCTAAATACATACTTTGTGATTTTGTTGTTAAAGAATATCTTATTAAATAAAATAAGTTAGCATCATAAGATAAGGAAGTCTCTACTGTAAGGAACAGGGTTATGTTTTCAAAATGACAGGCGTTTGTCCGATCCTTGCTTATGAATTCCGTATTCACGTTCTGATTTACCTACACATCAGTGTTGAAGAGTGGTAGGAAAGATGATCGAAATTCCCTCTGCTCCACCTACCACCCTACAGGCATACTTTACTTAAGAGCAGCAGTTTATTAGCCCATTGAGTCAATAAATAATTCGACAATAGGTATAATAATTTTATAAATTTGAGTATCGCAATTAAATGTTTCATTAGGTAAGGAATAAAACTGAAAATTGCTGCAATAGCCTGGAGAGGGCGTAGAAATTATACCTACATTGGACACGCATATTCTTTCATGGTAGGTACACCTAGGTATATTCTTACGTGTTCCTATGTGCCTACGAACAAATATCATTGCTTAATACATTCGTTCGTACCTACTTAGGTATTTGAAGCGCACGTACAAATCTGCATAAGTACGAGTATATGAAATGGATCTGAATTGCAAATGAGCTTTGAAATGTGGATTTTAAGGATTATTCTTTCAGACGCATAAAATTCGAGAGCTTGAAAGCGTGTGCCCTTTTCTTCTAAACTGGTTATACCACATAGTAACTAAGTATGTATTTCCTACCAAATCTTTACATGCGTAACACAAAGGTAATAATTATGTAGAAATATAATGTATTTATTAAAGGCGATAACAATTTGGTGTTATAGCTTAACGAAAATTCCGGTCATGATACCTTTAAATATATACCTATACTTAATTAATAATTACATAAGATAGATAGCGAACTTGCGGCAGATAACGAGAAGAAAAAATAAGTGATATTTGGTACTAAAACCGTGTCACGCAAAGCGCAAGTTCTTTTGAATGGCTGGGTCGCGTTTTATAAAGTTACAATTTACAATTTCGCTGTTTGCCTCTCTCACGCACGCACATATTGGTTAGAAAGAGAGGCAAACAGCGAAATTGTAAATTGTAACTTTATAAAACGCGACCCTGGTGGTTTATGTTATGAGAGTCCCGTTTATAATTTCACACTTGTATACCTACCTACATGTCAGGTAGCTTCTGATGGCGCCGAATTTACCGTTTACCGTGCTAGCCGCCTCTTTCGTGACGGCAACGCCGATAAACGATTAACACGGAACCATTATAACTATCATAAGCCTACAGAACGTGACGGCAACAACAACAAATGATAAACACGAACGATTATAAGCCTAATGATAGTGATATCTATTATAGGCTAGATCATAAGCCTATCGATATATGTATAGCGGGTCAGCAGGTGCATTCAACGAAAAGTATACAATGTCGGGAACGTGACAGCTACGTTACAAATATATGGAAAGGGCGATAATTATCTATAAATACAAACACCAAGTTATAAAATTAAGATACGCCAAAAATTGTACGTGAAGAACGCCGTCACGTACCCGACATTCTAATGGAATGCACCAGCAATGCATCAAGAATTAATTAGATGAATCTCCATTGCAGGCATGGTGATTGGCTCCTATTTCTGGGGCTGCCTGGCCGATACCAAGGGCCGCAAGATTGTGCTGGTGTCGACGCTACTGCTGGACGGCTTCGTCGGCATCATCTCATCCTTCGTGCAGGTCCTGTCCATCTTCATGGCGTGTCGATTCGTCAACGGCTTTGCGTACGTACAATATGCAGCATTGCTGCTCTAGGCATATTAGGTTAAGTTAGTGATGCATGTTAGGTTAGTAATTTATTGTTATTGTATTATGTTTTATGTACTATGGGTTGTGTGACCTGAAATAAATGAATTTTATTTTTATTATTATTTATTTATTATAAAATAATACATAACTAAGTAAACGTGGAAGTACTGTGCAATCAACCAATGAGGGTTTTTGATACATTTTCCGCCACTATGGGGCAGTGAGATGGCAGCACTGTGGCGTAAGATCCAACAATTGTCAAAATCACATCACACACATCACATCACCAGCTTACGATAGTCCACTGCTGGACGTAGGCCTCTCCTATTAACTAGGCGTATAGACGCATTAGGAGGTAAATGCCCATAATCGCCACACTGGGCAAGCGGATTGGCGATCACAGTAATGTGTCCACTATGATGACGCTGCTGCCCATCATTCATCGTTATCAAAAATGGCCAGTGACATTTCAATCCCTTAGTCGACTCTTACGACACCCGCAGGAGTTGGGG